>OY720449.1:45232996-45235496 GCA_963082715.1 Harpalus rubripes | reverse complement strand
ATAATAATGATAATAATGATAATAATGATAATAATGATAATAATGATAATAATGATAATAATGATAATAATGATAATAATGATAATAATGATAATAATGATAATAATGATAATAATGATAATAATGATAGAAATGATAATAATAATAATAATGATAATAATGATAATAATGATAATAATGATAATAATGATAATAATGATAATAATGATAATAATGATAATAATGATAATAATGATAATAATGATAATAATGATAATAATGATAATAATGATAATAATGATAATAATGATAATAATGATAATAATGATAATAATGATAATAATGATAATAATGATAATAATGATAATAATGATAATAATGATAATAATGATAATAATGATAATAATGATAATAATGATAATAATGATAATAATGATAATAATGATAATAATGATAATAATGATAATAATGATAATAATGATAATAATGATAATAATGATAATAATGATAATAATGATAATAATGATAATAATGATAATAATGATAATAATGATAATAATGATAATAATGATAATAATGATAATAATGATAATAATGATAATAATGATAATAATGATAATAATGATAATAATGATATTAATGATAATAATGATAATAATGATAATAATGATAATAATGATAATAATGATAATAATGATAATAATGATAATAATGATAATAATGATAATAATGATAATAATGATAATAATGATAATAATGATAATAATGATAATAATGATAATAATGATAATAATGATAATAATGATAATAATGATAATAATGATAATAATGATAATAATGATAATAATGATAATAATGATAATAATGATAATAATGATAATAATGATAATAATGATAATAATGATAATAATGATAATAATGATAATAATGATAATAATGATAATAATGATAATAATGATAATAATGATAATAATGATAATAATAATGATAATAATGATAATAATGATAATAATGATAATAATGATAATAATGATAATAATGATAATAATGATAATAATGATAATAATGATAATAATGATAATAATGATAATAATGATAATAATGATAATAATGATAATAATGATAATAATGATAATAATGATAATAATGATAATAATGATAATAATGATAATAATGATAATAATGATAATAATGATAATAATGATAATAATGATAATAATGATAATAATGATAATAATGATAATAATGATAATAATGATAATAATGATAATAATGATAATAATGATAATAATAATAATAATAATATAAATAATAATGATAATAATGATAATAATAATAATGATAATAATGATAATAATGATAATAATGATAATAATGATAATAATGATAATAATGATAATAATGATAATAATGATAATAATGATAATAATGATAATAATGATAATAATGATAATAATGATAATAATGATAATAATGATAATAATGATAATAATGATAATAATGATAATAATGATAATAATGATAATAATGATAATAATGATAATAATGATAATAATGATAATAATGATAATAATGATAATAATGATAATAATGATAATAATGATAATAATGATAATAATGATAATAATGATAATAATGATAATAATGATAATAATGATAATAATGATAATAATGATAATAATGATAATAATGATAATAATGATAATAATGATAATAATGATAATAATGATAATAATGATAATAATGATAATAATGATAATAATGATAATAATGATAATAATGATAATAATGATAATAATGATAATAATGATAATAATGATAATAATGATAATAATGATAATAATGATAATAATGATAATAATGATAATAATGATAATAATGATAATAATGATAATAATGATAATAATGATAATAATGATAATAATGATAATAATGATAATAATGATAATAATAATAATAATGATAATAATGATAATAATGATAATAATGATAATAATGATAATAATGATAATAATGATAATAATGATAATAATGATAATAATAATAATAATGATAATAATGATAATAATGATAATAATGATAATAATGATAATAATAATAATAATGATAATAATGATAATAATGATAATAATGATAATAATGATAATAATGATAATAATGATAATAATGATAATAATGATAATAATGATAATAATGATAATAATGATAATAATGATAATAATGATAATAATGATAATAATGATAATAATGATAATAATGATAGAAATGATAATAATAATAATAATGATAATAATGATAATAATGATAATAATGATAATAATGATAATAATGATAATAATGATAATAATGATAATAATGATAATAATGATAATAATGATAATAATGATAATAATGATAATAATGATAATAATGATAATAATGATAATAATGATAATAATGATAATAATGATAATAATGATAATAATGATAATAATGATAATAATGATAATAATGATAATAATGATAATAATGATAATAATGA
>OY720449.1:44992996-45227996 GCA_963082715.1 Harpalus rubripes | reverse complement strand
TTTAAAATAAAATGCCGTTCCAGTTATCCAGATAATTAATGATTTTATACAAAAAATTGCATGATCTTGTAAGGAAGAAAGAAGAATGGGTGATAAATATTGTGACAAAAACGATGATAAAAGAGTGAAGGAGAATGAAATCTTTGATTGATAATTTTTTTGTTATAATAATTTATTATGTTTTGGAATATTATAATCGATCCGTATACTTAAGCCGAGTAACAATAGTAGGTATATAAAATAATGTTTATTTACTACAGTTTAATTAAATTTTTTAGATAAATTTATTTAAAAAATTACAAATTTCCCAACCTATGACTTTAAGATGTATTTATCTCTAAGGAAAAATTGTAGATTCCATTTTATTTTAAATGAATTAAAGTGGCTGTCAATAATAATTATTATTTATTGAAGAAGTGTATTAGCTTCCTAGCTCGTTACACCGAATAGAGTAGATACTTGCCTCAAATGATTCATATAATTAATTTACATATGCCATACAAAAATGTCTCCGTCGCTTTAAAATAGTTTCAAAAATATTTAAATTTTAATTTGCCTTCGCCTCGTACCACAATTTAATTATCAAGAAAAATATTATACACTTCTCGCCCTTGGTATATAATTTACTGTATTTGTTTAAAATCACCCTAGTTATAAAGTTAATATTAGAATGTGTTGGATGAGTAAAATTAAATTTATAATAGTAGAGTTTGAAAGGAAAATATTGGTAGTATATTTTTAAATATATATTTTATGTCACCCTGGGATAAGTTATATCATATCGCACTCATTTTAGTTATATAATGATCTTATTAACCCAATAAGTGCGGTAATAAAACTTTAGTGTGGTAATAATTTTCACTAAAGCACACCATGGGATAAGAAGGCTATTAAATACCTAAAATGCGAGCGTCATGATATACGGTGATAGATATATCTATTAACGCACTATGTGATTACGCTAACTCGCCCTGCGGGCTCGTAGGACAATTAACAATACGTACATTAATAATGTCTATATCCAACATATATCGTAAATTAGTATTACACATAAGAGCAAATAAAGGGCCGGATATAATGTATTGGTCACATTATAATTTTTGGTTAGATGTAACCATTCCTGTACATTTAGCATTATAACATTTTGTACTACATACTACGTTAATGTACGTTCTTGTAGAAAATACATAATAAATCAAAAGTCAAATAAAATGCATTTATAATTTCGGAAATATTTCATGCAACAAACTAATATATTTTCAAAAATAAATCAAATTTAGGCTTGATTTACATTAGCGGTACAATGCCGGTACAATAACAATGCGATACTTCTTGGTCCAGTTTATGTTAATGGACCTATTTACATCTACGTTCTCAGTACGATGACGGTACAATGACGGCCCAGTGATATTTACTGATTTACATTAGCGATACGACCAGGGTACCGTATAGTTTTATTTCTATTGAAAAAATATTATATATCATAGTAACAGCATAGTATTTTTATGCAAAGGAGAGTGGAAGGTTGCGTTTGAAGAGTACGTGCACTTCAAGTTGACGTTCATGTCAAAATCAACCGAGTGAAGTAAAAATGTGCTAGTAGGTGATTGACATTTGACAAGTTTTTCACTTTTACATTTTTATCTTTTAGTTAAATAAAAATGTAGTCAAAATGTGCTAGAAATGAGAAATGATTATACATATATATTTATTGAAGAAACGTTCTCTGATTATAACAAAAACGCGAAATATACACTACAGATTATTACAAAACATTATCGTTTTGTAAAATTTTCTGGATTTTCTTCATTTTCTTCTTTTTCTTTAACAAGAGTAAAGACAGTTATAGCCAAGTCGGTATTTGAGATATTTTTAAACTGCACGATATTTTCTACTTTTGATAGAAACATGACAAACTGTCAATCCATAAAAGACAAAACTATATTATCATTGTATTTTATTATGTTCGTACCGTCGAGGTACCGTCTAATGTAAATGCCTCGTGTAATTGGCATACCGTCATTGTACCGTTATTGTGCCGTCATCGTACCGTTATTGTACCGCTAATGTAAATCAAGCCTAATTTTCACATGATATTTCACATTGTCTGAAAACGTATGCATTAAAATTTCATATAAGTAATCTATACATTATATACAATGAATTTATTCAATATACTTTTGTAGCTAGGAATAATTTTTTTGCAAAGTGAATTAAATTGAAATAGACATATTAAATTAAACCTTAATCAAATTGAGAACCGAACGTGAAAAGATCAAAGAACGTATAAAACATTTGATCTTCATAAACATAGTATACTTGCTTTAATGTGAAATGATTTGATTCCCTAAATTTCAAACAATTTAATCACTTGAAACCGAACATCGGTTAGACGTGGCTGATTTTTTACGGTTATTAACCCGTAGCTAGCGATTTCAACCCCGTACTGGAAAAGGCGGGCCCGCAACGGATCGTGATCAGGGAGTGAACTATGTCGAGCTTTTATCTTCTGCGTCGTCGGAAACTCATATATGGAGAAATCTTTCCAACCGAAAATAACACTATATTATTTGTACTGTGGATAATAGCGCCGAAAAGTGTGTATCAAATAAAAAGTTTTTCCTTAGAGAAAGTTTTAGCTTGGTCACAAAACATTCTGGTAATAGTCTATTATTTTTAGAAAAGTTTGTTCAGTTTATTGTGAAACTTATTGTAATATGTGTAGAATGGAATCTATTTTTGTTTGTTATTTTTCAAAATGTTTATGTTTACATGCATTGGTTAATTCCATAATCAAATTTGCTGTTCCGAAAATTCAAAATGAACAGAGCAAAAAATTGCACACACCAGTTCGGAATTATTACCTAATTTCCAAATGCATGTTCTGTCTGTTTATGAATTTGTGTATAAGTTATCGAAGCTACGTAGAAAAAAGTAAAATGTCACCAAAATTTAAACATTTTCATTTTAAATATTTTTCTAATACACTATGAATAATGAATGGAATATATATTTTATATAAAAATATAAAACGAAGAGTTCATTAAGTAACCGGTTGTAGTTCGAAACAACCGGTTTCAAATATTTATCCAATATCACAAACAAAAGTAGCTGCTGTGATATATTTTCTGTTCCATTACTACTTTTAGTTGTAATTTTTAAACATTTTTTTTTTAAATTAAAGTTACTTTTATCTCTATTCAATTAAAAATAGCGGGTTATCCATTTCGAGTTACGGAACGTAAAGCTCAGCCATTTGACAGCTATCAAATGTCAGTGTCTTCCAAACTGGTATTTGTTTAGTTGAACGTTTACCATTTTACAATATGGATCGTTTTACCACCGACCAACGCGTTAACTTTGTTAAAGCATTCTGCAAAATGGTGATTCTGCTGTGGACGCATTTTGAGCTTTACGACAACATTATAGTCGTCGTAATCATCCTACTTAGCACACAATTTCAAAAGCAGTGAAGAAATTTGAAGAAACTGGGTCGGTTACAGATATTGTAAGGCCTGTGTATAATCTTTCCGCACGCTCGACCGAAAACATTGCCGCTGTGAGCCATAGTGTTGAGGACGGCCCAAATTTATCGATTCCACGGCGCGTTCGGCATTTGGGCTTATCATACGGCACATTGTGGCGTATTTTGCATCGGGACTTACACCTCCATCCATATAAAGTGCAACTCATTCAAGAATTGAAGCCGGCTGAAGAATAACATACGTCAAGTTATGGCCGATCTATTGCCCGAATTGTGTGAAAAATCGTCAAAAATTACCTGAAAAGAATTGAGTTCTGCAAAAAGTTCCATGGAGGACATTTGAATGATATTGTTTTTCACGCTTAATGGCAAAGTCCAAGCATCATACTGAAATAAAAATTCAATCGGTATCTGAATATTTAGTGTTTTTACCTTCCGTCACCTTTAGGTAAGGAAGGTATTGTCTTTGGTCAAAAAATTCGATGATGAATTTTTAATCAATAAGCACGTTTTAGGGTCCCTAGAATACGAATTTACTATTTTTACGATGATGTGTGTATGTGTGTGTGTGTGGATGTGTGTGTGTGTGGATGTGTGTATGTGTGGATGTGTGTGTGTGTGTGTAACAAAATTTTCGTCTGCGATAACTCTAATACTACAGTTACAAAAATTATAATTTTTTCGAATACTTCTTCGTTACATCCATATGAAGAGCTGATTAGATTTTGGTTATAATTGGTCAACCGGAAGTACCATAATTTGAAGATTTTAACAGTTTTTCTTGAAACAACTATGTTAAATATAATTTTTTCACATTTGATGTTATTATAAATATTAAAGAATATTTTATTCTCTATACGATTTGACTGCATTTTATACTTAATATTAAGTGGATATAGAGTTAAAAAATTATAAAAAAATTAAATTTCATAAAGTAGCCATAGCTATGAAAACAGCTACTATATTAAGAAAATTCTGATTGAAGGATGTCAGTGTCAAGTGAAATTGACATAGTGTGTTTGTCTTATAATTTACTGGAAATATAGGACCTTTTACTTTCTGTATGGAATTTGTATAAAATACATTCAACTGCTTTAAGGTAATGTACAAGAAATAATAATAATAATAGATCTTTTATTTCTGCAGATACATTACACTGTATATAGAAAACGTCACAAAATAAAATTTTTCTGTATGAAATTTGCATAAAATACACGCAACTGCCGGAAGGTAATGTACAAGAAATAGAATATTTAATTTAGCAAGGAACTTTCCGTATGAAATTTGTACAAAATACATAGAACTGACGGAAGGTAATGTGCTGGCCACATCAGATTTTTTTTTAAATTTCCTTTCCGAAAGAGAAAATGGACAACCCACTTTACTGGGAAAATAATTATAGAAATATCGTCATTCTGACTATTTGTATATTAAGATACATTGACAACTACTACGGAAATAAGTAACACAAATAAAATTATATACGAATATAAGACTTTATGATTAATATTAATATTTTCGAAAATAAAACGTAAATTAATATCTGATGTCATTTAGTATATCCATGATTGAATAACAATAATAACTACTTCACACCTCCTTTGCACTGTACATTTTCTTAAAATAGGTTTTTAATTCAATTTAAATCAATTTTTTAGAGTTAAGAAAGGTACTTTCGATAGACTTAATATAGCTATCCTTTTCCTTTTACACCCTTTCTGATTGGCTATGGTTTATGTATATAAGGTGGTAACTGGTACTCCCGTGGAGTCTCGTTCCAACCATTATACATAGAAGATATTTGTTTAAATAAATAAATATTAATAGTATAGGGCTGGATCGATACTCAACTTCAGATACCGATACCGATACGTCCGATATCGCTAGCCGATACTTGATACTGTATCTAAATATCAAATACCTACTTTATGAATCTTCAATATTTTGAATTAAATTTTGCTAAATTTGCACATAAGAAACTAAATTACGGTCAATAACTGCATATCAGGAATAGTCTTATTTTCCCCAACTCAAAAAACCCCACCCGGTTTTTCAAAAATTAAAACCCAGTTAAAAATACCATAAAAAACTCAATAAAACCCAGATTAGTTATTTATATGTTTAGTTGCAATATGATCTGTTTTTGAACATACATCATGTGCGAAAGACACGATTTTGCAATAAATATATGAGGTTTATTGTAATTTGGTTTAGATTTAACATTTACAAAAAAATTGAAGGTATTTTTCCCAAGGATAAAGCCTTTCTGATCCAGGTATTTTTTGTAAAATGTTTTATTTACATAATGGACATTTCGGCCCACAGTGGACCATCTTCAGCTATTAATTACAAAATAATGCGTCAGTATATAATTTTTGTACAATAAATAAAATAAACAGTATTTAGAACAAAATTTGTGTAACCACTCACCTATTTTTGGTTGAAATGATAAAAAAAATTATTTAAAATTTATACAAAAAAATTGTTTGATTAATATGTTTACAATTAGCATTGTTAAAGAAATTATTGTGAAGATCACATAGTCAAAAATTGTTGATGAATTTGAGTACACTCAAACTTGTTATAAAAGTCAAGAAACTTGTGGGTGTACTGAAATTTTTTTCAAAAAGACGCGTTTAATAAAGAGTTTATAACTTTCTTGCACATGCGCAATATAAAGAAAATAGGATAAAATATATATTTTATTTAAAACGAAGAAATAAGAAGAAGAATTATTTAAAATTCCCTTAAAATTGTTTTGCGTGTTCAAGGTTATTTCAGAAATTTGTATGACTATTGACAGCCTTCTCCCCATTTAAATTAATATACATAGTTTCTTTAAGTAATCTTTTATTTTTATTAATGACTTTATCAACAATCCTAGCGTTGTTGAAATCAAAAATGTGACCAGTGTCACAGTGGTGTTCCACGAGTGCACTGTGTGTAGGATTTTTAAATTTGCAATGGTATTCATATTGATAAAGACGTTTTTTTAAAAATTGGGATGTCTCTCCGATGTACATCTTTTCGCATTTGCCGCAATTTATTTGGTAAATTACGTTTTTATTTTTCTCTTTACGGATTTTGTATTTTGTGTTTGTGAACAAATTGTTTATGGTATTAAGGTTAGAATTCGCAATTTTAACATTATTTTTTTTCAAGATTTTACTAATACCATGGTTTATTTTATGATTATAAGGTATGGTCAGGTAGGTGCATTTTTCCTGTTTAGTATTGGTGGTCTTGTTTTCTTTGTTTTGGAACTTCAACTTTCTTAACTTATGTGTTTTTCAATAAGTTTTAAATCATAACCATTTTCCAATAATAAATTTGTAGGTTGGTTTTGTGAAATTTAGGGCTTGATAATAGTATTGTCCTGTCTACTAAGGACAGAATAACGCTAACCTTGTATGAAGGGTTAGTATAAGAATGAAAATTAAGATAACGTCCGGAAGAAGTGGGTTTACGGAACCAATTTGTTAAGATTTTATTTGAAGTTTTTAAGAGAATGACGTCTAGGAAGTTGATGCTATTGTTCGTTTCTGATTCAATGGTGAACTGTAAGCGTCTTTTATAAAAAATTATCTGTAGGTCAGGGTCTTGGATTATATTCTTTTCTAATTTTTGGAGAACTAGGTCTGCGAAGGGCCCGCTGCAGCTAAGCCGCGTAGGGGAGCCTTCAAGTTGTTTATATATCACGTTATTGTAGGTGAAAACTGAGGTTTCGAAACAGAGCTCAACACCTCGTAGGAAATCTTCGAGATTCATAGCAGTGTAATCGTCGATTAAATTCCAATATATAAACAACTTGAAGGCTCCCCTATGGGGCTTAGCTGCAGCGGGCCCTTCGCAGACCTAGTTCTCCAAAAATTAGAAAAGAATATAATCCAAGACCCTGACCTACAGATAATTTTTTATATAAGATACGTCGATGACTCCATCCTTATTGCACCTATAGATCAAGTTAACACCATTTTAAACAAATTTAACTTTTTCCACCCACGCTTACAGTTCACCATTGAATCAGAAACGAACAATAGCATCAACTTCCTAGACGTCACTCTCTTAAAAACTTCAAATAAAATCTTAACAAATTGGTTCCGTAAACCCACTTCTTCCGGACGTTATCTTAATTTTTATTCTTATATTAACCCTTCATACAAAGTTAGCGTTATTCTGTCCTTAGTAGACAGGACAATACTATTATCAAGCCCTAAATTTCACAAAACCAACCTACAAATTGTCAAGAATTTATTATTGGAAAATGGTTATGATTTAAAACTTAATGAAAAACACATCAAGTTGAGGTTAAGAAAGTTGAAGTTCCAAAACAAAGAAAAAAAGACCACCAATACTAAACAGGAAAAATGCACCTACCTGACCATACCTTATAATCATAAAATAAACCATGGTATTAATAAAATCTTGAAAAACAATAATGTTAAAATTGCGAATTCTAACCTTAATACCATAAACAATTTGTTTACAAACACAAAAGACAAAATCCCTAAAGAGAAAAATAAAAACGTAATTTACCAAATAAATTGCGGCAAATACGAAAAGATATACATCGGAGAGACATCCCAATTTTTAAAAAAACGTCTTTATCAACATGAATACCATTGCAAATTTAAAAATCCTACACACAGTGCACTCGTGGAACACCACTGTGACACTGGTCACATTTTTGATTTCAACAATGTTAGGATTGTTGATAAAGTCATTAAAAAAAATAAAAGATTACTTAAAGAAACTATGTATATTAATTTAAATGGGGAGAAGGCTGTCAATAGTCACACAAATTTCAGAAATAACCTTGAACACGCAAAGCAATTTTTAGGGAATTTTAAATAATTCTTCTTCTTATTTCTTCGTTTTAAATAAAATATATATTTTTTCTTTATATTGCGCATGTGCCAGAAAGTTTTGAACTGTTTATTAAACGCGTCTTTTTGAAAAAATTTTCAGTACAGCCACAAGTTTCTTGACTTTTATAACAAGTTTGAGTGTACTCAAATTCATCAACAATTTTTGACTATGTGATCTTCACAATAATTTCTTTAACAATGCTAATTGTAAACATATTAAACAAACAATTTCTTTGTATAAATTTTAAATAATTTTTTTTTATCATTTCAACAAAAAATTGGTGAGTGCTTACACAAATTTTGTTCTAAATACTGTTTATTTTATTTAATTGTACAAAAATTATATACTGACGCATTATTTTGTAATTAATAGCTGAAGATGGTCCACTGTGGGCCGAAACGTCCATTATGCAAATAAAACATTTTACAAAAAATATCTGGATCAGAAAGGCCTTATCCTTGGGAAAAATACCTTCAAAATTCTCACCTGATCCCTCAAGTTCAACAGATATTTACAAAAAAAAGTATATAAAGAATTTTCGTATTAGAGTGCGGAAAAGTTACAGGCTATCGCTGATTGTCTGATTTGATTACTTTTTTGCGTTAGTGCGAGACATAATTGTTTAATTGGTAATATGTATTCATTCAAATATATGACAATAACTATATATTCATAAAAAAAACCTACTGAAGATTAAAAAAGTCCAATAAATAGCTCTTTAAACGTTCCTATCGGCAATAGTAAAATTTATCTGAATTTCAGATATTTGTATGTGAAGTTTTTAGTATCGGAGGGTGTAGGAATTTCGCTAATATCGGTAGATAACCGACACTGAGCATCGATATCGGCCCAGCCCAAATCATAAGCATATATCAGTTCTCTAATTACATAATATTGTATTTACCATATATATATATACAGGGTGTTAATTAAAAAGCGGGCCATAGGCGTTTAACATGGGATATCAGTTTTTCCATGTGCAAAAGTTCCCAATTAATTTGAGACAAAAATGTTTCAAATAAAAGTTGTAGATAATTAAATTGTACGCCTAAATCACTAAACAGATTTAATATTGCACGTTTGGTATCGTGTAAAATTGAATTTGTAATTCTATTATATTGCTTATTTGTGGCGATAGCCATGGAATAGAAACAATGTTATGAAGAAATGCATTTATTTTGAACTGTCAGAAATTCGATTTTCAAATAAAAATTACGTATAATTATATTCTACACCTAAGCCACTGAACATATTTTGTTTTTATAATGTAGATCTAAAACATTGCAGAGATTTTATTTAAATTTTATTTTGTAACCTGAAAATTCGAAATTATGACAATTCAAACGATATGTATTTCTTTGTAATTTTGTTAAAATTCCATGGCTATCGCTGCAAATGAGCAATTTTTCTACAATTTCAAATTCGATTTTACACGTTACCAAAAGTGCAAAATTAAATCTGTTTAGTGATTTAGGCGTACAATTTAATTATCTACAACTTTTATTTGAAACTTTATTGCTGAAAATTAAATGGGAACTTTTGCACAAGGAAAAACTGATTTCCCATGTTAAACGCCTATGGCCCGCTTTTTAATTAACACCCTGTATATATATTATATATAGGTACCGTGTGTCTATTTTAAAGGTGTACATAGGAGATTAACATGGGAAATCAGTTTTTTGCAATTTCCTGCTCGCCTATTTATTTTAAGTAAAAATGCGTCAAATATAAGTTTTAGGGTATAAAATTCTACATCTAAAACAATAAACAGAATTATCTTTACATGCTTTTTAACGACAGAAATTAAATATGAAAATGCCGAAAATTACGTTAAAAATATCGACAGCCATGGAATTGAACAAAAAATAAATAAATGCTTGACGTTTTATCTGTCACGTGATCTGTCACAACGTAAGTTAACTTCTTGGTTAACTTATTTGACGTTTCTGTCAATTTTATTTGCACAAATATCGTTAATTATGGCAATAATAGAAATATAAAATTAATAAATAACGTTAAGAAAATACAATTTTCTTTAAATAATATGAATATATCAAAAAATTAACATTGCGTAACAAAATTATGTATGATGCTGTTATGTACCCTCAACTCATTTCCAATACATCTACCTTAGTACTACAGAAGGGATCTACACTTATCATTCCTAACACTCTTTCTTAGAGTGACGCAAGGAGGAACGAGTGACGCATGTTCTGCTCGTCCTATATTCTGATTACGCAGCTCACGTGTATTTTTTGAAGACACATTAGCAGTCTTTTCAAATTTTTTCACGAATTTAGCTCTTCATTCGCATAAATGTTCATTTTTTAATCATTTCAGGCAATAAAACTAGAGACAAAATCAAATTGTCAGAAACGTCAAATAAGTTAACTTACGTTGTGACAGATAAAACGTTAAGCATTTATTTATGTTTTCTTCAATTCCATGGCTGTCGATATTTTCAACGTAATTTTCGGTATTTTCATATTTAATTTCTGTCGTTACAATGCATGGAAAGGTAATTCTGTTTATTGATTTAGATGCAGAATTTTATGCTCTGAAACTTTTATTTGACGCATTTTTGCTTAAAATAATTAGGCGAGCAGGAAATTGCAAAAAACTGATTTCCCATGTTAATCTCCTATGTACACCTTTAAGACAGACACACGGTATGTATATATATATATATATATATATATATATATATATATATATATATATATATATATATATATATATATATATATATATATATATACCTAAAAGTAAAGTTCTTTTAAGAACTTTTTACCTCCGCCATAGCCATAACAAGTAATGTTTTCGGTCCAAAAGATCGATAGTGGTTTTCAGTGAATAAGCAGGAATTAGGGTCCCCATTACAGGTTTCTACTATTTTTACAATGATGTCTGTGTGGATGGATGCATGGATGTGACGATTTTTCCTCCACGATAACTCTTATTCCAAACATCCAAAAATTTATATTTTGCGCACTTAAATTTTCTGTATTCATATAAAGAGATGATTAGATTTTGGGTTATATTGAACAACCGGAAGTGACACTTTACTTGAAGCCCAAAACAGTTTTTAATGAAAAAATATATTAAAATATAATCCAAAACTTTTCAATTTTAGTATTTAAGGGGAACAACATATTAGATTTTAACTAAAATTGATAAACAGAAAGTGATACTTTACTTGAAGCTCTGAACAAACTTTCATAAAAATTATTTTATGATATAATACAAAAATTTTAAAATTTGTATTTAAGACTTTTATATTAATAAGAACGACACATTAGACTTTTGCTAAAATTGATAAACCGGAAGTGGTTCTTTACTGGAAGTTTTAAACAAATTTTCTTGAAAAAAATATGTTAAAAAATGATCCAAAACTTCTCAAATATGGAATTACAAACTCGTATTTAAACATCCTATGAACGAGTAATAATTATTTACTCCAGGCCCTATCAGACCAAATTGTAATATTAAGGGGGTCGTCTACGTTTTTCCAAATGAACGAAAAAGACTACATTTTTACCAAATATGCAAAATATGTTAGGAATTTGTTGCTTACTTATTTTTAACATATTTATTAAGTAAACTTGCTATTATGTCTGCAACTTTTTATTTTTGCAATATTATTGGTCTTATAACTGTGGCAATATAAACTACAAAATTATTGATTTTTGGTTAATTTTGAAGTTCCTTTTTCGAGTAAATAATACATATTTTAAAATTATAAAAAGTTACGTAACTAATTTCATGTTTTCTAAGAGCGAAGGTTTAAATTTTATTACAAATGAATGACAAATACAGTCATTATTAGTAGAAACCTGAGACGTTTTTTGTGTATTTCCAACGCTAAACTATAAATAAAAAGTTTTAACCATAATATCAAGTTTTTTTAATAACATGATAATAAGTCACAAATTCGTACTGATTTTGCATAATTAGCAAAAATATAGAGCCTATTTTCTTTCATTTGGAAAAGCGTAGACCGAGACGCAGAATGTTTGAAATCAATCTTGGCTGTGTATAACAAGAAAATACGAATTTAATGTATGTGCTTGTTAACATTTGACAAATAATAACATGACACTGACAAGTGATATGAAATTTATCATTTCATATCATAACACAATGGCGAAAACTGAGAATTTGGCCCTTAAATAACTTTGAATGCCGATGAGGTGAATACTGACAAAAACTCATATGTGTAGGTTTAGCTTTAATTATGAAAAATATGTGTTTACAAATAGAAAGTGTTGTTATAAAATTAATGTTATTTATTTAATTTCATTTATAAAATTAATGCTGTATAAACGAATATTACAATTATTTTAATTTATATGTATTTATATGAAGTATAACATAAATTAATTTTATTTTGTAATAATATGTTTAAATTATTCATAATTAAATCTTTTTAATACTACCAATTTAGCCATATTAAATCCCAATTTTTTGTACCAATATTGTTTTTCACAGAGGAGTGAAAATACGAGTAAACCCTTTCTTGTTCAATTTACAGAATGAATTTACAACTGACAGTTGCTATTTAGAATTGCGTTTCGTTTCCCCGTACTTTGACAAAAAAATCTAACTTTCCAATTAAGCGTAGAGCCACATGTAAACCTTCATCAAGATGAAATACTGCACTAAAGTCTAAAATATACATTTGAAAAATTGCAATAAAGCAAAAGCCTACAGTTCTACAAACACAAGTACTCACTCACTAGTTTTAAATACTCCCGAGATTTAACTTGTTTCTTGTTGGCTGAAAATATAAAATTCCCTAGAGTAAAAATAACATAAAGTATATCGCTATGAAAACAGTTGAATAAATATTTAAGTTTTTATAAAACAGAGAAATAATTCAAATACCATCACGTCAAAGTGAAATAAAACAGGTTATAACTATAAACACTTTAATTCTTAAAATATAATTTATGATAGAAACGTGTAATATAGTTCTAATACTACTTATTTTTTACGATGAATCAATATTTTAATATTTCCCAGGTGAATAGCCAGATATTTTTAACTATGATACAAGTTAAAAGTTATATATACTCAACTGTTTTCGTAGTTCCTAGTACATAGGAAGTATTGTAATCACGAAAAATTTCGGTTCTTTCGGTATTTACGACTTATGACATCTAGTTGTGCACCTCCCTTTTTGGTCATTACATAATTTCCAGAAGTGGTACTTGAAGCTTATAATAGATTTTAATTAAAAACTATTTTAAATATATATATATATATATATATATATATATATATATATATATATATATATATATATATATATATATATATACCGGGTGGAACATCATACCTGTGTACATAGGCGATTCATATGAGAAAAACAGTTTTTTCGTGCGCATTGCTCCCCAAATTATTTTAGACAAAAATGCTTCAAATAAATTCTGCATCTAAATCAATAAACAGAATTACTTTTACATGCTTTGTAACGACAGAAATTAAATAAGAAAATATTGAAAATTACGTTGAAAATATCAAATAGCCATGGAATTGAAACAAAAATAGAAACAAATAAATGTCTGACGTTTGACAGATAAATAACTAATTTGACGGTAAAATATCAAAATGAATTCAGTTTATTCTAACGAAGAATTGTAGTAGATAGGTCTTAATGTTTACATGAATTATTTCCAATTTAAAAAGATTTTCAATAAAAATCCTATAAAAAATAAATATTTCATTGAAATGTACAATTGTCGTAATAATAGGTATGGAGATTCTTGTATGAATTTAATTTACCTATTTATTTGTTTCTATTTTTGTTTCAATTCCATGGCTATTTGATATTTTCAACGAAATTTTCAATATTTTCTTATTTAATTTGTGTCGTTACAAAGCATGTAAAAGTAATTCTGTTTATTGATTTAGATGCAGAATTTTATGCTCTACAACATTTATTTGAAGCATTTTTGTCTAAAATAATTTGGGGAGCAATGGGCACGAAAAAACTGTTTTTCTCATATGAATCGCCTATGTACACAGGTATGATGTTCCACCCGGTATATAATCTTTTTAAATCTCTTTAGTAGCCTTTCGGGTGTCGAGATTAGTTTAGTCTTGTTATTCTATTGTATTTATTAATTCTTTCTATTTTTTCCGGTTGATCGCCGTTGTTTTTGCTTGTTCCTAGCTGATGTTGTTCTTACTCAATATTTCTTGGATGTTATTCGCCCATGTCTTGTGTGGTCTTCCTCTACTCTATTTTTTGTTGTTCTTGCGTTCCAAACCATTTTTGTTTGGTTCTCTTCTGCCATTCTTGTGAGGTGGCCGTACCAACCAAGTTTTTTTCTTCTCTATTGTAGTTTGTACACTTTCTATTTGTAATCTTTTTCTGATCTCTTCGTTTCTTATTCTATCTATTCTTGTTACCCCTTCTACTCTTCTCAGATATCTCATTTCTGCGGCTTGTATGTTGCTTTTTATTCTTTGGTTTGTAATCCATGTTTCACTTCCATATAATAATATTGGTCTATATATTGTTTTGTACAGTGTCATTTTGGTTTCTTTCCTTACTTGCTTGTTATTTAGAATTATTTTGTTCATTGCGTAGTAACTTTTATTTGCTTATAATAGTCTATTATTTATTTCGTGTTCTAAGTTTCCTTTGTTGTTCAATGTGTGTCCTAAGTACGTAAACGTTTCTACCTGTTCAATTTCTTTACCATTTATTTTTATGTTCGTTGTCACTTCTTCTTTTGCTACCACCATTATTTTTGTTTCGTCTATGTTTATAGTCATATTGTTCTTGTTTAATTACTGCCATCTGCTAATGTTACCTGTTCATAGTGTGAACTTCTGTCAATCGACGAAAAGTTATTTTCGTTTGGTGACATGTGATGCGGCGCACCAGAATCAATTATCCAATTGTTGTGGTTCATTCTAATCGTACCGCAAGATGCGCTCATGCTCACCATATTTGTCTTTTAAACTTCGTCTTCTCAGGACAATATTTTGCAATATGACCTTCCTTTTGACAGATATAACAAACAACCTTACTATTATTTGAGTATTTCTTCTGAAATTGTTCCTGTCTTCTATTCTTTTGTGTCGCTTCTTTAATCTTTTTATATTCTTGATTTTTCTGTATTCTTTTAGTTTTCAAAGTCAGAACTGATTTGTTATCACTATTTTCTCGACGTCTGGCATCTTCAGCCAGTAACCGTCTTTTGACGGTAGCACTTTTGAAATCATCTTCAGGGAGATTACATAATGCTGAATCTACGGTATCCCAATCATCTGGCAAGCCGCAAAGAATTGTCATCGCTAGATCGCCATCTTCAATCGTATAGCCTACGCTTGATAAATCAGCCACAGTTTTATTAATTTGTCCTAAGTAATTTTCTATTGTCTCGCAGTCATTCATCTTCAACGAATATAATTTTCTTCGAAGTTGTACTGTATGGAATTTACTATCCTTCGGAGCATACAATTTTTGTAGTTCGTCCCATACGTCTTTCGGATTTGTTAAGTTGCGTATGTGCATCTGTTGTTCATTGCAAATAGAAAGAGCGATTTTTGTATGTGCTTTTCCTTGACGAGATATGTATTCTTTCTTCATAGCTGCAGTAGCATTCTCCGCTGGTTTGTCTTCACCAGGCTCGATTATGGAGCACAAATCAGCTTCCATTAACACCAACTTCATTTGATATGACCACGAGGCATAGTTTTCGCCGTTTAATTTTTCAATCGTAATTTTATTCTCAGCCATTTTTTTTTCTTCTTCAACGTCTAACCGCCGTTGAAATACGTATAGACTCTTCTAATTAAACGTGCACGATTTATCGATCCCTGAACAAAAATGTTTCAACCTGTCAATGAAAATCCTTTAACTTTGAATTTATAAGATAATGTCTCGTTATTAAATAAAACTGATTTTTGGACTTCCATTATCTTTATTTAACAAAAACACAAATTTTCACAACGTTTCGGTAGCTAATATCTGCTGCCCTCATCAGGTGTACTGATAATACTAACTAATTCCTAATACTACGAGCCTTATATCTGGTAAAATGAGGGTGGTCAAGCATGGTTGGGAGTTCAAGTGTGTCTGGTGGTCCATGATTGGTTGTCGTCTCCTGTGCAATGGGCTGTGGCGGTTCTTCAATTGGTGGTTCCCTGGTTGTTATTTTCATTGCTGTATTATCAGTACACTTGATGACGGCAGCAGATATTAGCTACCGAAACGTTGTGAAAATTTGTGTTTTTGTTAAATAAAGATAATGGAAGTCCAAAAATCAGTTTTATTTAAGAAAATCCTTTAATACTCTTAAACGCACAGATTCATGCCTGGGCTCATAACCAATGTCAGATAGTTCAATAATATACCAGGCAATGTTTAAGCTTAAATAAGAGTATATTAACACGTTTAAATTACATAAAATGTATTAGGTAAAATTATCTTGACATACATGACACTGCTGTTTTATTTTACATCTGTATCATAATTAACTATGATCCAAAATTTCCTACAGTTTTTATTTCTTCCCGTGTTTTAATTAGGTTTTTCGTGTATGTAGTTAGCTTGCTGTCTCTGGATGGTAGTGGGGGAAGTGGTATTGGTGCATTTAGAATATCTTCTATAACATTGTATAGTTGCTGTGTGCTTTTAGTTTGTAATTCTTCGGAATCTATAGCGTTTATTATTCTTATTTCTTCTTTAATTATTGGACTGTTGTTGCTGTTCAAGTATATTTGTTTTTCACGGTGTTTTATTTTTGTTTTCTTGTAAATTTTGCATGTATTTTTAGGGTTATTCTTAACTTATTTTAGAAAAGAATTTGCAATTTTTATTCTAAATTGTAGTGCAAAATGGAAAAGTAAGTTACCTCGATCATTTTTTCTCCATGGATGGAGTTTTCTAGTACAGTTTCTACTCCGGGTTCTCCCTGGCCTATACGGGCATTAAAATCGCCCATCATAATTATTTCGTCTATATCTTTTTCTAATGATTCGATTGAACTGATTAGTGCCATATAGAAATCATCAATTTCTTCTTCAATTGATTTGGCAGTTGACGCGTGGATCTGTATAATTGTGACGGTCATCTTTTTGTTTATCTTAATTTTTAATAATGCAATTCTTGGCGATATTAATTCGAAATCTTCAATTCTTTTCGAATATCTTTTACTAATATAGAAGCCAATTCCAGTTTCCATTTTGGCCTGAGGAGTGGCAGAAAATTGCGCCATTTGTTCATTGAAGTATAAGATTTTGTTTTCGCCTTACTTCGGCTAAGCCTATTATTATATCGTAGTTCATTTTTTCTATGGCATTTTCGAAAAGAAGTGTTTAGGGAACAGATTCTTAAGATTTTGAAGTGATTATGATGAAGGGAGTGGTCTTGACCTTCCGCGATGACCGCCCGTGTTGGAAGGTTTGATGTTTTTGTGTTCGGTTTGAATAAGTTGTTTATTTGATCGGTTTTTACCTTGAGATAGTAGTTGGTTGAGTTGGAAATATGAGAGGTCTTCGTCGTTGCTGGTTGCTATTTTTGTGTGATATTGGCTATAACCCTTGACAGTTGTGAAGTTGTCACGTTACCTTATGCATTTTCTTTTGTCAAGGGTGTTTCTGTAAGGGTTGATGTTCCGGCTTGAGCTGGAGCTGGTTCTTGAGTATGCCTGGGAATTTGTTTTTGGCAGACGTTCTCTTCTATTTGGTTCTTGAAACGGTGGGTTGGGTTGTGATGTAGTATTTGGGACATGACTGTTGTTTTCGGCGTATGGAGAGCCTAAGTCTTCAAGAGTGAAGTTGTTTTCTTTTCTTAATTTAGTTGTTTCATTTTCCTCTTTGTCTGAGAGTTGGCGTTTTTATGGTTAATGATTGGTTGATGCAATTTCTTCGTCTGATAGCTTCTTATGGTTGACAAATAAATTGCAATATTTAAAAAAATTGCATGTTTATTATCTACTCGATACTTAATTAATAGTGGGGTTAACCTTTTTCTTTCCATAAGGACTTCCTTGAGGAAGTCTTTTGTTATGTTAATATTGTGATCGTTTGACTTGTTTCTATTACTTAGCAGTTCTATCTTGTTTCTCCAGAATATCAACTTCACTAAGATAGGTCTATTATGGTTAGCTCGTGGTCGGCCAAATTTTTTATTTGATCTATTTCTGATAGGGAGGTTGGAATTTCTAGTATTTCATTGATTGTCTGAGAGTTGGCGTTTTTTATGGTTAATGATTGGTTGATGCAATTTCTTCGTCTGATAGCTTCTTATGGTTGACAAATAAATTGCCATATTTAAAAAATTGCATGTTTATTATCTACTCGACACTTAATTAATAGTGGGGTTAACCTTTTTCTTTCCATAAGGACTTCCTTGAGGAAGTCTTTTGTTATGTTAATATTGTGATCGTTTGACTTGTTTCTATTACTTAACAGTTCTATCTTGTTTCTCCAGAATATCAACTTCACTAAGATAGGTCTATTATGGTTAGCTCGTGGTCGGCCAAATTTTTTATTTGATCTATTTCTGATAGGGAGGTTGGAATTTTTATGACTGTTCTAGCTCTTGTAGGTTTTTTCTTCTTCTTTTATACCGCGGAATAAAATATTTCTCTTCCTGGTTTCTTTATCATATTCTTTGATTCTAATTTCTTGGTTATTTAATTGATGTTTTACAACTACAACTTCATTTTTTAGTGCTTGTTGATCTTTCCAATCGCTGCGTAGATAATTTATTTCGTTTGATATTCTTTTTTCCATAGTACTCATCATTGACGACATTGCTTGAATAAATCTTTTTCCCCGTCTAATGTACCAGTGTTTAAAACTTCTGTTTCATCGACTATATGTTGATTAGCCATATTTACTTGGTTGTTGTGCCGCAATATAAACTTTTGGCGTTTTATTAGTTATTGTTATTAGGTAGGCGGGCAGATTTTTTTAATTGTACTTGCAAACGTCTCAATATCAGATAAATATAGCGACAAATGTCGCTACTTGTACACTGGATAGACCAAAATTTTAGATGTAAAAAAGTTAAAGATTTTAAGGTTATACCTCTAGTATTTTAATTTCTGTAAATATCTTCTTAAAAGGATACATTTGCACTGTCTAAGTATGATGAATGTATATCTTGCAATTTCACAGCCACTGGTAACATTTCCTTTTATTTTACTTGTTATTTGTCACGAGAAAATATCAGTTAATCTGGGACAAACCTCGCGCGTGACCTCTCAACAAGCTATATGGATATAGAATTGAATACGAAGAAATATTTTGTGAAAAATTCAATGAGCTCAGTTAGTTAGGTTATCCTATCGGCAATAAGATGGGCCTGGGTTCAATTCCGTTCAAATCCCGGTGAAACGATAAATTTTTCACAAAATTTTCTTCCTAGTTATAAACAGTTTATTTAGTAAATTTTGAGAAATTTTCGAATGAAATAAAAATTTCAATACATTAAAAGAAAGCCGTAAATTTCAGAAACAGGTAGATGTACCTAATCTTTATTTTTTACCTTCCGTCACCTTATTGTGGTATTGTCTTTGGTCAAAAAAATCGATGATAAGTTTTTAATGAATAAGCACGTTTTAAGGTCCGTAGAATATGATTTTGCTATTTTTACGATGTATGTATGTATGTATGTATGTATGTATGTATGTATGTATGTATGTATGTATGTATGTATGTATGTATGTATGTATGTATGTATGTATGTATGTATGTATGTATGTATGTATGTATGTATGTATGTATGTATGTATGTATGTATGTATGTATGTATGTATGTATGTATGTATGTATGTATGTATGTATGTATGTATGTATGTATGTATGTATGTATGTATGTATGTATGTATGTATGTATGTATGTATGTATGTATGTATGTATGTATGTATGTATGTATGTATGTATGTATGTATGTATGTATGTATGTATGTATGTATGTATGTATGTATGTATGTATGTATGTATGTATGTATGTATGTATGTATGTATGTATGTATGTATGTATGTATGTATGTATGTATGTATGTATGTATGTATGTATGTATGTATGTATGTATGTATGTATGTATGTATGTATGTATGTATGTATGTATGTATGTATGTATGTATGTATGTATGTATGTATGTATGTATGTATGTATGTATGTATGTATGTATGTATGTATGTATGTATGTATGTATGTATGTATGTATGTATGTATGTATGTATGTATGTATGTATGTATGTATGTATGTATGTATGTATGTATGTATGTATGTATGTATGTATGTATGTATGTATGTATGTATGTATGTATGTATGTATGTATGTATGTATGTATGTATGTATGTATGTATGTATGTATGTATGTATGTATGTATGTATGTATGTATGTATGTATGTATGTATGTATGTATGTATGTATGTATGTATGTATGTATGTATGTATGTATGTATGTATGTATGTATGTATGTATGTATGTATGTATGTATGTATGTATGTATGTATGTATGTATGTATGTATGTATGTATGTATGTATGTATGTATGTATGTATGTATGTATGTATGTATGTATGTATGTATGTATGTATGTATGTATGTATGTATGTATGTATGTATGTATGTATGTATGTATGTATGTATGTATGTATGTATGTATGTATGTATGTATGTATGTATGTATGTATGTATGTATGTATGTATGTATGTATGTATGTATGTATGTATGTATGTATGTATGTATGTATGTATGTATGTATGTATGTATGTATGTATGTATGTATGTATGTATGTATGTATGTATGTATGTATGTATGTATGTATGTATGTATGTATGTATGTATGTATGTATGTATGTATGTATGTATGTATGTATGTATGTATGTATGTATGTATGTATGTATGTATGTATGTATGTATGTATGTATGTATGTATGTATGTATGTATGTATGTATGTATGTATGTATGTATGTATGTATGTATGTATGTATGTATGTATGTATGTATGTATGTATGTATGTATGTATGTATGTATGTATGTATGTATGTATGTATGTATGTATGTATGTATGTATGTATGTATGTATGTATGTATGTATGTATGTATGTATGTATGTATGTATGTATGTATGTATGTATGTATGTATGTATGTATGTATGTATGTATGTATGTATGTATGTATGTATGTATGTATGTATGTATGTATGTATGTATGTATGTATGTATGTATGTATGTATGTATGTATGTATGTATGTATGTATGTATGTATGTATGTATGTATGTATGTATGTATGTATGTATGTATGTATGTATGTATGTATGTATGTATGTATGTATGTATGTATGTATGTATGTATGTATGTATGTATGTATGTATGTATGTATGTATGTATGTATGTATGTATGTATGTATGTATGTATGTATGTATGTATGTATGTATGTATGTATGTATGTATGTATGTATGTATGTATGTATGTATGTATGTATGTATGTATGTATGTATGTATGTATGTATGTATGTATGTATGTATGTATGTATGTATGTATGTATGTATGTATGTATGTATGTATGTATGTATGTATGTATGTATGTATGTATGTATGTATGTATGTATGTATGTATGTATGTATGTATGTATGTATGTATGTATGTATGTATGTATGTATGTATGTATGTATGTATGTATGTATGTATGTATGTATGTATGTATGTATGTATGTATGTATGTATGTATGTATGTATGTATGTATGTATGTATGTATGTATGTATGTATGTATGTATGTATGTATGTATGTATGTATGTATGTATGTATGTATGTATGTATGTATGTATGTATGTATGTATGTATGTATGTATGTATGTATGTATGTATGTATGTATGTATGTATGTATGTATGTATGTATGTATGTATGTATGTATGTATGTATGTATGTATGTATGTATGTATGTATGTATGTATGTATGTATGTATGTATGTATGTATGTATGTATGTATGTATGTATGTATGTATGTATGTATGTATGTATGTATGTATGTATGTATGTATGTATGTATGTATGTATGTATGTATGTATGTATGTATGTATGTATGTATGTATGTATGTATGTATGTATGTATGTATGTATGTATGTATGTATGTATGTATGTATGTATGTATGTATGTATGTATGTATGTATGTATGTATGTATGTATGTATGTATGTATGTATGTATGTATGTATGTATGTATGTATGTATGTATGTATGTATGTATGTATGTATGTATGTATGTATGTATGTATGTATGTATGTATGTATGTATGTATGTATGTATGTATGTATGTATGTATGTATGTATGTATGTATGTATGTATGTATGTATGTATGTATGTATGTATGTATGTATGTATGTATGTATGTATGTATGTATGTATGTATGTATGTATGTATGTATGTATGTATGTATGTATGTATGTATGTATGTATGTATGTATG
Organism: Harpalus rubripes; assembly: GCA_963082715.1. Lineage (NCBI taxonomy): Eukaryota > Metazoa > Arthropoda > Insecta > Coleoptera > Carabidae > Harpalus > Harpalus rubripes. The sequence continues at coordinate 45,205,171 of OY720449.1, read as the reverse complement.
TATGTATGTATGTATGTATGTATGTATGTATGTATGTATGTATGTATGTATGTATGTATGTATGTATGTATGTATGTATGTATGTATGTATGTATGTATGTATGTATGTATGTATGTATGTATGTATGTATGTATGTATGTATGTATGTATGTATGTATGTATGTATGTATGTATGTATGTATGTATGTATGTATGTATGTATGTATGTATGTATGTATGTATGTATGTATGTATGTATGTATGTATGTATGTATGTATGTATGTATGTATGTATGTATGTATGTATGTATGTATGTATGTATGTATGTATGTATGTATGTATGTATGTATGTATGTATGTATGTATGTATGTATGTATGTATGTATGTATGTATGTATGTATGTATGTATGTATGTATGTATGTATGTATGTATGTATGTATGTATGTATGTATGTATGTATGTATGTATGTATGTATGTATGTATGTATGTATGTATGTATGTATGTATGTATGTATGTATGTATGTATGTATGTATGTATGTATGTATGTATGTATGTATGTATGTATGTATGTATGTATGTATGTATGTATGTATGTATGTATGTATGTATGTATGTATGTATGTATGTATGTATGTATGTATGTATGTATGTATGTATGTATGTATGTATGTATGTATGTATGTATGTATGTATGTATGTATGTATGTATGTATGTATGTATGTATGTATGTATGTATGTATGTATGTATGTATGTATGTATGTATGTATGTATGTATGTATGTATGTATGTATGTATGTATGTATGTATGTATGTATGTATGTATGTATGTATGTATGTAAAAAATGAGAATTTGAAACAGGTTAGAAATTTGATAGTTTTAACTCGCGCGCTTCGCTTTGCATCACTACCTTCTTTTTGAGATTAGATTCTTCATGAATCCGTAGATGGATCTGATAGATATTGTACAATTTTCAAACTCGTGTTTTCGAACACTGTCAGTAGATGCGGTATCTACCGGAAGAATTTTCGTTAATGCGTATGTATTTTCTATAAAATCCATACAGAAAGTTCCTTGCAAAAGGTTCTTAATTTCTTGTATGTACATTACCTTTTGACAGTTGTACGCATTTTATACAAATTCCATGCAGAGAGTTTAGAGCAAAAATATTTTATATTTCGAGTAAAATTATAACACAAATATACTATGTCAATTGACATCTTTCAATCAGAATTTTCTTAATATAGTAGCTGTTTCTAACATAGCTAGCTAATTTATGAAATTTAATTTCTTTATAATTTTATAACTCTATATTTATTTAATATGAAGTATAAAATGTAGTCAAATCGTATAAAGAATACAATGTTCTTTAATATTTATAACTTTAAATGTGAAAAAATTATATTTAACATCATTTTTCCAAGAAAAACTATTAAAATCTTCAAATGAGAGTACTTCCGGTTGACCAATATAACCAAAATCTAATCAGCTTTTCATATGGATGCAACGAAGAGGAATACGAAAGAATTATAATTTTTGGAATTGTAGTATGAGTTATCGTAGCCGAAAATTTTGTTACACACACACACACACACACACACACACACACACACACACACTAACCCAACCACCCACCCACACACATTATCAAAAAAGGTAGTCAGGCGCAAGAAAATTTTTGCCTAGGGGCGCGTTCAAAGGTAATCCGGTACTGATCGAAGTTATTAAATATGATAACGATAAGTTAATACTATACCCAAAGCACGGCCCAAAGTGTCTGCTATCAACTAACAGCAAACTTGAAACAATTCGAGTTAATGCCAAAGAGTGGGAGTGTCATGACCGACAGGGCCCAAAATATCGTTGGCAAATTTCAATTAATCAAATTACGTGCCATCCAAAATGTGCCTTCGGATTCATTCTTGTAAATTTGTTTGAAATATACCTATGTATGTAACTAGTAACTTCAATAAATTATAATAATTATTACAAATATACGAATTTTATTAAATATTATTTATTATAATTTCGTTGTATAAATTAAAAATATATTTGATAAAAAGCCGAATTTACTTAAAATTCGCAATTTAATATAACTTTTAATAATTGCGACTTACATAATGATAATTAAATTCAAAGTTTTAAGAATTACATATCTACAAAATCTCAATATCAGGTTCGATCCCAACCGGCGCCAAAATTATTTCTAATTTTAAATGGCACAAAAGTGACCCCTGTGGTACTCTCTTCACGCCAGCAATGTATGCCTGTGACGTGACGCCTGATACACGCCCGTACGCTACGAATGTATCATCATCATTACGGATATAAATAGTGTACAGGGCAGATTGGCTCTCGCAAGAGTGAATATACCGTGATGATATATTTATTTATCTTAATATATTTTGTCATGTCCTTGAAATGAATAGCTTTTAAGTTAAAAGAGCTTAAAAAATATCTAGAAGGCAGAAACATCTAAATGTTGGAACTTATACACGTTTTCTTGTACATGCTCATTTTTATATCAATTTCAGGTCAATATTTCAACTTCATATATAGTCCAAGTTCTGGCACGCTCTTTTTTATTACCCTACTCTAACGCTTTTTGTGTGTACACGCACACAACAATCGTGACTACGAGCCATTGTTATTTCATTATTGTTTTTGCCTGACATTTGTATCCTGTCTGTAGCAGACTTGGCTGTTTCGAGAAAAGGATAGAAACCAATTTCCTGTCCTATTTTCTCCAAATTCTGTATCCATTTGAACTTTCCCCTTTTTATCAGTCAAATGTAACATATTCCAATTTCCTTAACCAACTCGTTCCCATTCTTTATTCTTTCTCCCTCTCATATCGCAATGGGATGTTTGATGCGTCTGCATCGGCGTGAAATATCAATGCAAACCTGCTGTTGGTCTTGGATTGTCTCTTAACTTAATTAAACTTACTCTTGAGATAAATTGAGACGTCTTCTCAAATCTACCGCACCGCAATTCAATTAAACTGTAAGCAATAGTTGATTGGGTGTCGCCAGTTCTACAAATTGCGTTGCGCCGAATTTGTAATCATTAAAAGATATATCTTGGAAATTGATACTGAATAGTTGTTCTTAGCACCATATAATTTATTCACAAATTGCTATTTAGTAGAATGCCAAATTTATCGCGGCGTTTTAGTAAAAAGATTCATACCTACTTGTTTTAAATTAAATACAGTAAATTAATAAAATACGTTACATCAATACACTAATCTTAAAATATAAAATCTAAGCTATAGATACCAGAGGTGAAATTTTATGCAAGCTATACTAGGCAACAAATACTTCTTAAGCATATATATATATATATATATATATATATATATATATATATATATATATATATATATATATATATATATATATATATATATATTACATAATCTAATTGTTAAGCGAAATGACGTAGAATTAAAAATATCTTTAAAAATGGTTAGTTACCAGTGGTGTATCATACAACCGGTATGTGGAAAATGTAACCTATATATCTATGTTTAACAATATAGATGTGCAAGAGTACTCGCGACTGCTTCGAGTAATTAAGAATACAATAATAAAGTGAGATTACAGTCGAACGGAATTTAGTGGGCAGGAAGAATTTTTGACACTTTTGATATAGTCAAGTTTCCGGTTATTTAAAACCATTCTCAGGACTAGAATGTTTAAAACACTTTGATACACAATTTGTTAAATATAATAATTTGAGATTATGATATAAAAGTTCTACAACAAACATAATTTAGGAATTTCGACAATAACTTAAATTTAGACATTGTCAATATAATAAAATTACAAAATTTTGTATTACAAATATTGCCAAATGTTATATTTATAAAGAGAAAATGGTTATAAATTTTATAAGAAACTAAAATCTACTAAAGACAACCAGAAACCTTGTAAGGATTGATGGTAGCGGTTAAGTGAGAATAAGGAATGAATTCTGTTTTATTTTGAGGGGGATTTTGAATGTGGGTGAATATACTTTTTTGACAACATTAAATAATCTTGAAGTTAATTTTAAAGTACAAAGAAGGCAAGAATTTTGAATAATTTGGAAACTAAAATATTAAATCATTAAATGTTTTGGTCAAGTGATATTTCTTTTTCGTTAAATATTATTTATATATATATATATATATATATATATATATATATATATATATATATATATATATATATATACAGAGTGTTGACGCTAAGGTGCGAACATAGGGATTTAACATTTCAAGTACTATTTCCGGTTTATCAATTTTAGAAAAAATGTAATATGTCGTTCTCATGAATATACAAGTCTTAAATACCAAACTTGAAAAATTTTGGATTATATCATAATATATATTTCACGATATATACAGAGTATTGACGCTAAGGTCCGAAAATAAAGATTTAACATTGGATTTTTTGCAATTTCCTGCTCTCCTGTTCATTTTAAGGCAAGAACTGTAGAGTGTGATATTGTTCTGAAAAGTTGTATACAAACTTGTTTTTAAAGTTTTTATTATGTGTCTAGTTTCTTCACAATTTTAAAAACATTTTTTTCAATTGCGGTTTATTAGTAGCAACAGCCGTGACACTTGTTTCGTTTTTCTAGTTTTCCTAAATTATTTATAAACGTTAATTTGACAAACGGAAAATAAATTCCGCATTCTTTTACAACTATTTCTATCATAATACTTCTTTAGATAGGTTCCACATTTGAATAAACATTTGTTATTTTTTTTTCTTTTCATAAGTCAAATTGACGTTTGACGTTTATAAATAATTTATGAAAACCAGAAAAAAGAAAACAAGTGTCACGGCTGTAGCTACTAATAAACCGAAATTTTATTTTAAAATTGTGAAGAAACTGGAGACAATAAAAAATTTAGAAATTAAATAAAATAAATAAATAAATATATCAGCACGGCTATTACCCATTGCAGGGTGTGCCAATCTGCTTTATACACATATATCGGTATTAATGAAAAATTTAGAAACAGTTCTGTATACAACTTTTGATATATATATATATATATATATATATATATATATATATATATATATATATATATATATATATATATATATTTCACGACAATCTGTTCAGAGCTTCAAATAAAATATCACTCGCGGTTTATCAATTTTAGCCAAAATTTAATATGTTGTTCCCCTTCACATAAAAGTCTTAACCAATAAATTTGCACGGTTTGAATATACATTATAATATATATATATATATATATATATATATATATATATATATATATATATATATATATATATATATATTATGATATAGTCCGAAATTTTTCAAATTTAGTATTTAAAACTTTTATATTAATGAGAACGACATATTACATTTTTTCTAAAATTGATAAATCGGAAATAGTACTTTACTTAAAGCTATAAAGAGATTTCCTAGAAAAAATACATTAAAATATGATCCAATACTTCTTAAATTTGGTATTTAAAACTTGTATATAATTTTAAACAACGTCACTGGAAGTGATACTTTACTTAAAGCTCATTTCTATTATAAACATGGAATTGGCGAGAGGTCATGTGGTGGCCACATTAGATATTTTAAATTTTGATGTCATCATAAGCCTCAGTTTTTTTTTTCTGAATTAAATGTTCGCTTAGAGCAGTAGCCTTTGGTTTGTGGCATGTGTCGCTCCTGTGTGCAGTTATCCTGTCTTTTAGTGGTCGGCATATTTGTCCAATGTATTGTAATTCCCAGCCCATACAGGAGGACATATTATAAAACACATGTGATTGTTTTAATTTTCAGAATCTTTATGGAATCATCGGAAAGAACTTGAACGAGTTGTTGCATTACTTAAAGAATATCCGGAAGTGATGCATATTTTATCGTCCTGTTGTTGTTCGTGATGATGTCATTGTTGTTCCCTGTTTGCGTGTCTCGGCGTACTTGGCAGATGAAGAGTAGACTGTTGAATAGTTTTCTAGTGTAGCCATTTTCTTCTAAAATGTTTCTTAGTTTTGTTAAATTATTGTTATAGAATGATACGTGGGATAAATTTAGTGCTCTAGATTTTAATGCAAGAATGACATTATTTTTAAGATGTTGCAATTGTTCTGATTTGAAGTGGATATATCGCCCTGACGCTATTAGCTTTTTATACCAGTCTGTGTTTAAAGTACCATCTAATTCTCGTATTACTATCATGTCTAAGAATGGCATTATTCTATTTTCTTCGATTTCCTCTGTGATTGAAGTTGGTCAAAACTGTTAAATGTTTGTAAAATTATGTCTTGCTTATCAGCTAGAATTGCACAAATTATGCCGTCCACAATTTTTTTCCTGAAATTCGAAAGTCTAGTTTCGACCTACCTACATTTTTCAATTAAATAATTTATGTCTTACTAGTATATTATTGTACTTTAATGACATAGATACGAGATACGATATACAGTATTTAATACCCGCGCGGGTATTATTTTATATTAAAAGCCCTAGGGCATTAAGTTACCACGGTAATACTAACAACCAACTGTCATTTTTTATTGAATTCTCTGGATTTTAAGGTAGATGCATGAACGCACCCTAGCTCAATGCAACAATGTAATAACCTCAAAAGTCAAAATGCGATATAATAGTTAGTATCAAAATCTGATTTATTTGTTATCTTATACATTTACTTATTATATAAACATGAACTACTACAATGAAAATAAAAAGGTTAGTAACGAATAAACTCCAATAGTGCTATTATTTGGTATCATTTACACTAAAATTGCAGTTATGAAATGATCCCGTGAAAGTGATATTACCGGAAGTAATACTGGACGATTCTATTGATTCAATAGTTGAAGCAGATGTAGAAGGCTCGCCAGACAACATCTTTGAGATTTTATTTTTTAAAGAAATACTATCTTCTAGATAACCCTCCGCAACAGTTGTACTTCTCCATCCTCCATGGCGTTTTAAAACTGTCATACTGGCCCCTGCATCTGCTAACAATGTTGCAGAAGTTCTTCGCAAGCAGTGGCCTGTATATTTAAAAGCATCCTCCAAATTCAAGTAACTTGCAATAGTGCTAGGAATCTTCCCGAATGTGTTCTTGCCTACAGGTTGTACAGTACAGCAACCGTTTCTGTAATTTAAGAAAAATCTTTTCTGGGCACAACCTTGCGGTCGTAACGACGCATATTCTTTTATCAGTTTCAAACTATTCATATCTTTCTCTTCAATAATTGTAAAAACTCGCTTCTTATCAGTCTTTGTTTCAGGAATATTTACAACAAAGACTGTGCCTCTATCTTCAATATGATCAACTAACATATTCACCAACTCTTGTCGTCGACATCCACCAAATATACCAAACAACAGGGCAACTTTAATCATCAGATATGTTTTATTCGATGCTTCATGAATGAACTTTAACACCTCCTCTCTTGTTAGAATTTTAGACTTTTTCGCTTGATATCCTTTAGAACTTTGCTTTAAATATTCCCCCAACATAGAAAACTTTCCAATATTGATATTCTTTTTGACTATCATCGTCTTCTTTAACATGGAATATTTAGTCCACAACGAACTTGTGGAAAATGATTCTGACTATAAAAAAAAATATTACAGTAATATTATAACAAAAACGTTCATCAACATACCAATTCCTCGAAATATCCGAGTAACACAGTCTCATTTATAATTTCCACAGAGTTATTTACCATCCAGTTTTCAAATTTATTGTATTCTTTATCGTACATGTCTTTAGACTTCTTGGGCAACAAATTTTCAGTAGCTTTTGCAGCTTGTGCCAGTATTTTTTCAGGAATTACACTAAATTGATTGTTCAACTTGACGCAGTGACAGAAAAAAGGAAAATTTTTTGTTGTTTACAAAAACAGAGTTGTACTTAGTCACCGCATTTATTTATTCATAACCTACATTCTTAATTTTTTTAATCCATTTTATTTATTATTTATGTTAGAAAGATACATTAGTAAGACATAAAATATTGTAGGCACCACGGGTATTACTTGATGTTTATAGCCCTCGGACGGGCATAAACATCTTAGTAATACCCTTGGTACATAAATAACTATAATACACATTATTTTTAATACAAATCTTTGTAATTTTATTATATTGTCAATGTCTAAATTTAGTTATCTTCGAAATTCCTACAATATGTTTGTAAATGCAATTTTGTATTATAATCTCAAATTAAGGTAAGCTATAAACAAATATTACCGATATCTGTATACAAATCAGATTGGCACACCCAGCAATGGGTAATTAACCGTGATGATATATTTATTTTATTCATTTAATAAACAAATTTTGTCAAAAAAGATTGTATCATTATTGTTTTTTTGACTATATGTGTAGTATGATAAATTTTCACAATATTTATAGCCATCGATATTATATTTCAATCAAGATTGTAAATTATAATCAGTTTTAATTTGAATCTATTATATAAGCTATCAGTATATTCAAAAGTACGGAATATTTACAAAGATATTTTAATTTTGTAATTTCTAAAACAAACGATAAACGGTCATACACGTACTCGTACTTATAAGTAATTTATGAAACAAAATGTGGAGATATATAAAACTACATAAATGAACCTACCGGCACTAACTGTACTGTTTTTTATCTTTACCAATCTCTCTTTTTTCTAAATTTACACACCAGCACCAAGCTCTCAGAAATACACGTATTTTTTTATTTAAGTGAATTATTATCATATTCATTTCACTGCTACAAAAGCATAATTCTAGATCAAAATTAGTATCATAGCTTATGTAAAATAGTCTGCAAATGTTGAATGATTTTTTATCAGTAACAGATTTCCATTATTCTGTTATTCTATTTTCAAATCATACAAAAGACTGTTTTTGTATAGGGCGCGAGCAGACACGTGACTCGAGTAACCTTGACTTGCTTGGTATCAACTGATTTGTGTGCGCATGTCATTTTGACAAGAACATTGACGATTTGACAAGACCAATGTTTTGACTTATTTTAATTTTGAATTGCTAAAATGTTAATATTTTATAATTTTAAGGCAGTAAAACACATGATATTAAAAATAATAACATTTTAGCAGCTAAAAATCGAAATAAGTCAAACCATTGGTCTTGTCAACATGACATTGTTCTTGTCAAAATGATGCGCATACAAATCAGCTGACTCTAAGCACGTCAAGGTCCATGGAGTCACGTGTCTGCTCGCGCCCTATATTTTAAGACATAGGTACTTATTTACAAATTTTGTTTAAATCAACCCTATTTGTGAGTAACAGGAGGTAATAGACAGCAATAATAGAAACTGACAAAGAAAATATTCTTTTTTAAATATTTTCTTGATTCACGTTTTTCTTACGATTACTATACCTATAACGTTTATATAATTCAAATCAGAAAAACATCCTAATTTTGTAAATATAAAAGATTACCATTTTAAAATTATTACTTGCATTCTAAAGCAAAAACTACTATATCTTTGCAAACATCAATTTCAGAAAAAGTAGCTTCAAACACTACAAATTTTTGAAAATTTCTTTAATGCCACATTTGAATCATATTTTATTGCATTTTTTTACTTTCTTTTACAAATTATCAATTATTATTATTATTATTATTATTATTAATATTATTATTAATATTATTATTATTATTATTATTATTATTATTATTATTATTATTATTATTATTATTATTATTATTATTATTATTATTATTATTATTATTATTATTATTATTATTATTATTATTATTATTATTATTATTATTATTATTATTATTATTATTTTACTACTATGCAGATGCAGGGTGTTAAAAGTCTGATGTGAACAGGGATTTAACATGGGAGTTTACTTTTACGCAATTTTCTGCCCTCCTGTTCGTTTTACGGAAAAGATTGTGTAGTGCAAGGTAGTACAAACTTTAAAGTTGTATACTAAACTATTTTTACATTTCTTATTATGTTTTTGGTTTCTTCACAATTTTAAAAATATAGTTCCGTTAATTTACTAGCAATAGCCGTGATTTATGACATTGTAGGAAACAATATAAATATTGTCATACCTTTTTATGTAAACGAAATTAAATGATTAATGTTTATTCGAATAAGGAACGTATCTTTGTAACGAATTATTGATAGAAATAGTTTTCCATGAATAAGAAATTTATATTCCATAAGTCATACTGACGTTTAACGTTATAAATAATTTCTGAAAACCAGAAAAAATAAAGCAAATGTCATGGCTTTTGCTACGAAGTAACAGAAATTTTGAAATTTCTTTTTAATATTGTGAAGAAACTAAAACCATAATAAAAAATGAAAAAACCGTTTTAAATTTAACTTTGTAATTTGTAATTCTGAATAACTTTGCACTGTGTAGGTTTTGCCGAAAAATGAATAGGAGAAATCGCTATGAAGGGTTGAATACGATGATCGACTGGTAGCGGAATGGAAAAACGGAAAATAATCAGACACGCAGTCTAGTAAAAATTATTTATTTCCTGGCCTACGTTTTGACTGTAACTACAGTCTTCTTCGGGGCTAGAAATGATCAATTATAAAATGTAACATCGGAAACCCTCATACGACCCATTGGAGATAACAAGATGTAATATTTGAATATATTTGTTTATACCGTGTGTGCCCGGTTGCACAAACGTTCATCAACGCATTGTTCGATTAACGGTTCATCAAATCGAACAAATTCGAATCAGTTACCTTGTTCTTATGACATTTAAATCATTGCTGTCAAAAAATCGCGTTGCATTTCTTCGTTTTGATGAACCGCTAACCGAACAACGCGTTGATTAATGTTTCTGCAACCGGGCAATATATATATATATATATATATATATATATATATATATATATATATATATATATATATATATATATATATATATATATATATATATATATATACCGCGTGTCTATTTTAAAGGTGTACATAGGAGATTAACATGGGAAATCAGTTTTTTGCAATTTCCTGCTCGCCTAATTATTTTAAACAAAAATGCTTCAAATAAAAGTTTTAGAGCATAAAATTTTGCATAAACAGATTTACCTTTCCATGCATTGTAACGACAGAAATTAAATATGAAAATATCGAAAATTACGTTGAAAATATCGACAGCCATGGAATTGAACAAAAAATAAATAAATGCTTGAAGTTTTATCTGTCACAACGTAAGTTAACTTATTTGACGTTTCTGACAATTTGTCTCTAGTTTTATTGTCCGAAATGACTAAAAAATTAACATTTATATGAATGAAGAGCTAAATTCGTGACAAAATTTGAAAAGACTGCTAATGTGTCTTCAAAAAATACACGTGAGCCGCGTAATCAGAATATAGCAGAACATGCGTTACTCTAAGAAACAGTGTTAGGAATGAGAAGTGTAGAACCCTTCTGTAGTACTAAGGCAGATGTATTGTATTGGAAATAAGTTGAAGTACCTAACAGCATCATACATAATTTTGTTACACAATGTTGAATTTTTATTCATATTATTTAAACAAAACTGTATTTTCTTAACTTTATTTATTTATTAATTTTATATTTGTAACGATAATTTGTTCAAATCAAATTGCCACAAACGTTAAATAAGTTAACTTACGTTGTGACAGAGCACGTGATAGGTAAAACGTCAAGCATTTATTTATTTTTTGTTCAATTCCATGGCTGTCGATATTTTTAACGTAATTTTCGACATTTTCATAATTAATTTCTGCCGTTATAAAGCATGTAGAGGTAATTCTGTTTATTGTTTTAGATGTAGAATTTTATACCCTAAAACTTTTATTTGAGGCATTTTTGCTTAAAATAATTAGGCGAGCAGGAAATTGCAAAAAACTGATTTCCCATGCTAATCTCCTATGTACACCTTTATAATAGACACACGGTATATATCAAGTCAATTATTTTAGCTGGAACCACGGTATAAGAAGCTAAGGTAACGCCACTGGCAGGTCCGTGAAGTTGGCGTATTCATAGTAAAACAATTAATTTTTTTTATATCTATAATTTTGTGCTATTTATTGCTGTATTGTTCTAATTTTGTGCTCATCTCCTTTAATTGTTATAAACAAAATGAAATGAATACGCCAACTTCACGCTTGCGTATTCATAGTGAAAAATTTATTTTTATTTATAGCTATAATTTTGTGCTATTTATTGCTGTATTGCCCAAATTTTGTGCTCATCTCCTTCAATTGTTATAAACAAAATAAAATGAATACGCCAACTTCACGCTTGCGTATTCATAGTGAAAAATTAATTTTTATTTATAGCTATAATTTTGTGCTCATTTTGTGCTATTTATTGCTGTATTGCCCAAATTTTGTGCTCATCTCCTTCAATTGTTATAAACAAAATAAAATGAATACGCCAACTTCACGCTTGCGTATTCATAGTGAAAAATTAATTTTTATTTATAGCTATAATTTTGTGCTCATTTTGTCCTATTTATTGCTGTATTGCCCAAATTTTGTGCTCATCTCCTTCAATTGTTATAAATAAAATCAAATGAATACGCCAACTTCACGCTTGGGTATTCATAGTGAAAAATTAATTTTTATTTATAGCTATAATTTTGTGCTCATTTTGTGCTATTTATTGCTGTATTACTCAAATTTTGTGCTCATCTCCTTCAATGAGGTGTTGCAAAAAAAATTAACATATCTTTTTTCTTCTGAAATTCGAATAAGTACGTTCTACAGTGTGATTAAATATAATTTTCTGTTCAAATTTCTGTATATATTAAGCACAGTAGCAGTTTAAAAATATAATTTTTGAATTGGCGCCAAATTACACTGTCTGTGGCATCAGACATACATTAGCCAATGACAAAACTGGAAAGATGATAAAAAAACAAACGTATCATACATCAACGTCAATGATTGCTTTAATGACAACTGTGTGACATAAGGTCTGACTTATATTGCAGCGTGATTTTTGGTTCTTTAGCGTAGTTCTTAGTTATTTATTATGTTATAGCTTTATATTTCATAGTTTCATGCCCAGTATTATAAAAGATGGATATGTAAAGCACTAGCAAAGTAAAATTACTCCTGAAGTAAAATAGTTTATTCCAGAGATTTTTGTCAAAACAAGAATAAAAATACTAGCTAAGTTAATCTACAGAATAAATTACTCCACCGATGTTCGAGGAAGTAAATTTTATTGTGTAAAATAAATTTGACACATGTCAACATTAATTAAATTAAATTCATTATAAATTTAATCCCATATATTATTTTTACATTTATTTATCTCCAACATGTTTTCTTTGTCTATTTCTGAGTAATTTTGCCCCGTTCTCTCTTTTTTCCATTTTAGTTGACACCTGACACTTTATGACACACACACTTTATTATCTATTGTATTGTTATCCGTCTAAATGTTTAAATAAAAATTACACGCATATAGTTTCAGTTTAATATAATGACGAACTGTCTTTATTCATTTAACAAAATACAATCACCGCCTGCTATAGACGCGATAATTAATGCCTAACAACACATCTCCCCTTTTAGGCTCAATGCAGAAATGATTAAGTCACATAAGTTCAATCAATCTCTCGGGTCGTTTAGAGATTCTGCCACTTCTTGTAACAACTGATCCTGTAGAAATCTCAGTTGATGGTCCTGGCGATTGACCACGCTCATTGACGGGTTCCATGTCCTGTTGAGTGATTGCGCGTTGTAGTTCATCCGTCTGGTTGATTGAGAGTGAACTAAGTTGAAAACGATTACGTCTCAATTGTCCTTTTGCCGTGTCAATTATGTATGACCGAGGAGTTGAATCCTTTCGCACTACAGTACCAGTAGCTCTCTTATCCATGATCCATACTTCTTCGCCTGGTACGAGCTCTCGTAGTTCTCTCGTGCCATGATGACGATCATAATTCTTCTTCTGCTGATTAATCCTTAATTTCTCCCTTTCTTTGAGAATCTTTGGGTTAGGTATCTTTGGTTTCAACTTCGAGCTGGGTGTAGGTAAGGAAGTGCGAATCCGTCTACCCATAAGTAATTCCGATGGTGAAAATCCGTTAGGCAATGGTGTTGCACGATAATTCTGAAGAGTACGGTAGGGATCAATGGACTTCTTGAAGCTTCATTCAATTATTTTTTCTGCTGCCTCTGCAAACCCATTACTTTGTGGATATCTAGGACTCGAAGTGATGTGTTCAAAACCCCACTCCCTGGCAAATGCGCTAAACGTAGATGTCAGAACAGGATTGAAATGTGTCCCATTGTCACTAAAAACAACTTCAGGGGCGCCATGTCTAGCAAACATTGATTTAAGATGAATAATGATTTCGCTCTCTTTCAAACTAGATAAAAGTGCGTATTCAGGATAACGCGAATAATAATCCATGACTAAAAGATAAGTCTTTCCTTCAAGATAAAATAAATCCATTGCAACTTTCTGCCATGGTCGGTCAGGAAACGAAGATGGGATCAAAGGTTCGTGTCTATTAGTCGCTTCTTGTATGCAAATTTTACATTGTTTAACAAGCGTTTCAATCTCTTTATATAATCCTGGCCACCAGATTGACTCTCTCGCTCTTGCGCGACATTTTACAATTCCTAGGTGTCCATCGTGGATTTTATCTAAAATGTCCTTCCTGAGTTATTTTCGAATGATGATACGTGACGACTTTATTAATAGTCCTTCTGCGACCGAAATATCGCCTCTATGTTGCCAATATTCAGCTAGTTCTGGGTTTAGTGCTCTCTGAGCTGGCCATCCTTGTTTACTGAAGTTGATGAGTTGACAACAAACTGGTTCATTCCGTTGTGCGTTGATAATCTGATTTAATCTTGCATCTGTAGCTGGTAAATTTCTGACAATGGCTCTTACATATGCATTCACATGATCTTCGAGATCTTCATCCATTCCAGTCACGCTAAGTGGTCGACGGGATAAGATATCTGCCATACCCAATTCTTTACCTGGGACGTGACGTATCTTGTATTGATAACGCATGAGACGAAGACGCATGCGCTGTAGTTTTGGCGTTAATTCATCCAATGGTTTTGATTGAAAAATAGGCACTAGCGGCTTATGGTCTGTTTCAAGCGTAACCACTAACCCACTAATGAAATCTTTGAATCTGTCACATGCCCATACAAGAGCATATCCCTCCTTTTCAATTTGAGCCCAATTTTGTTGTGCCTTGGTCAATGATTTGGATGCGTACGATACTATTCTGTAACCTCCTTGTCCATCTTTTTGCTTTAGTGCTGCGCCAATGGCGTATGATGATGCATCGGCTGAAATAGTAGTTTCCTTGTTAGGGTCAAACCACGCAAGCGCTGGGCTCTTGATTAATTCTTCTTTGATCGCTTTAAATGCTCGATCTTGTTCAATGCCCCAACTGAAGTGACTTTTAGGACTTAACAAGTCGTTCAATGGCTTGGCTTTCGTTGCTAGGTGCGGTATAAAACGAGATAGATAGTTGACGCTGCCCATTAAGCTACGAACTTCAGATGAATTTTCCGGTGAATTCATCTCTTTAATAGCTTTAATTCTGTCGTCATCGATGTGAACGCCTTCCTCGTCGATAATATGACCAAGATACTTCACACGCTTCTTACAGAATGTGCATTTGTTCACGTTTAAGGTGATTCCTGCTTCGGCTAGTCGTTTCAATACAGCTAATAGGCGTTTATCGTGCTCTTCAATTGTCCCTGCATATACTAGAACATCGTCACTGTTAACTTGAATACCGCCAAGGTCCTCCAGTATCTGTGACATGCGTTTTTGGAAGAATTCTGGTGCTGCCGAAATTCTAAAAGGCAAGCGTTTATATTTGAATCTTCCAAACGGAGTGATAAAAGTCGTTAGTAGTTGTGACGCTTCATTCAGTTCAAACTGCCAAAAACCACTATTTGCATCGAGTTTACTAAAATATTTTGCTTTTCCGAGTCGACCTAACACATTTTCGGTTACTGAAATTGGGTGAATTTCCCGTTTGATGAATTGATTCAGTTTGACGTAGTCCACGCACATGCGAATATCACCATTCGGCTTTGGTACAGTGACTAAACCAGCACACCAATCTGTAGGCTCTTCGACTCTCTCAATAACTCCTAAATTTACCATATCATCTAGCTGTTTTTTAATCTTGTTCAACATCGGTATCGGTACGCGTCGTGGAGTTGTGAGTGCATGGGGAATTGCACCTTCGCATAATCTAATGGTATAGGGAATCTTAACATGTCCCAATCCCTTGAATAGTTTAGGAAATTTCTTAATCGGATCGAATAACATGATTTCTCTGTTTAAAGCGTCAACGTCAGCTCGTTTAACAATTCCTAACTCTTCACTTACTCGGCCTGCTAACAAAGGTCTCTCTGTTCCACGTACGACGTAAATTTCTGCAATTGTTTTCTTGTCGCGATAATGAACGTTTTCCCAAAAACAGCCTATAACATTGGCGAGGCGTTGATTGTCTGCACCATACAGTATGCGTTCAGGCTTGCTCAATTTGATGTCGCTAAAATAACTGTAGAATATCTTTTCTGGTATAACTGATACGTCTGCTTGAGTGTCCGCAAAAAATGTAATTTTTGCTCTTTTAATGTACACTAATGCGGCCCATTGTTGATTGTTTTTATTTGCTCCGATGGCTCCAATATAAGTATAGTTTTGATTTGGAGACTTCCGTCCGGTCTTTACTTTACGATCGACAATATTTTGCATAATGACCCACTCGTTTACATGATCGACATTCAGCCTTCGCTGCCGGGCATTCTGACTTTGGATGTTTGGGCTTTCCGCAATTCCAACAATGTTCGTCGCTAGTCGATTTATCGTTCCTAGGCTGGACTTTGCGGTCTCGTTCACCGGTTGACTTCGGTCTCGAACTGTATCGACCTGGTTGTTTCTTTGGTGCAGTCTTAATCTTGTCGACCTGTGCATCGTGTTTCTCTCCTTGAATAATATGCTGTTGAACCTGGACCTGGGCCGACTGTTTAGCTTTAGTAACGGCCATATCGAGCGTTAAATTGTCGATTAACTGCAATTGTCGAGATAATTGCTTGTCCTTGATTCCAACTACGACACGATCGCAAATTAATTCATCCTTCAGAGTTCCAAATTCGCAATATCCCGCCAATGTATAAAGATTAGTGACGAATTCTTCAATGGATTCTCCCTCTTCTTGACATCGCTGATTGAAAACTGCACGTTCATATGTACGGTTTCGTTTGAATTGACGGACAGTCAAATGCATGCATCACTTTGTCATAGTCTTTTTGATCGGCGTCTGTTAAGCCAAGAGCGCTTAAAAGTTTGTCCGCTTGCGGCCCCATTATGTAAATGAGCATGTTTACTTGTTCTTCCGGTGTTTCTTTATGTAACTTTGTAGCAACCCGGTATCTTTCAAACCGCTTCTTCTAATCTGTCCATTCATGGGCCTTGGAAAAGTCAAAAGGTTCTGGTTCCCTTAAATTATGGTGAGAAGCCATCACTAATGTATGAGACTTAGTTTCGGTTTTCACCTCAAATGACATTCAATGAATAAATTAATAATTTGAAATGTCAACTGTCTAAATTTCTAAATAATATTCTTAAAACTCTTCTTACAGCTTGGCTGATTAAATTATGCCACTCTGGAGTTCAATTTGCCGCTGCCACCATGTATTGTTATCCGTCTAAATGTTTAAATAAAAATTACACGCATATAGTTTCAGTTTAATATAATGACGAACTGTCTTTATTCATTTAACAAAATACAATCACCGCCTGCTATAGACGCGATAATTAATGCCTAACAACACATCTATTTTGACTTTTGGATTTATTTCATGTCAGGAACATACAGAATACAATATTATAAAAACATATATAAAACATATTCCAGCGACACATTGTTTGGAATAGATCCTCTTCAGTTGGAGATTGACATTATCGTCAGTAGTGGTCTTTAGCAATACCGTCTAATATTTTATCCTGGATTTATCAATCTCTCTTATGGTCCAATAGTGCAAAGATTAGCCGGTATAAGAAACCGTAGCCTGAGTGCATCATTTTCCAGCTAAAAAAATAAATGTAGGTATTCAATAGTTCTTATTTAATTATAAAAATATTTATATTTACATCAAAATGATCTTTACAACAAAGAAGTTTTGATTTTATGTTTTTATCTTTACTTGCGACAACCATTTCATTCTTCTTTCTTCGTTTTGAGGCACTATGTTTTATGTTTCCCTATTATCAGTTCTATTTGGGCACACTGCACAAAACACTTTTTTACAGCCATGTTTGATTATTTCCAAATACAAAAATCAGTAGTAGTTGACAGATGTCATGACTATCACTCGTTTAAATTCCGTCGAAGGCAAATGTAAGCCACACCCTCATTGGTTAGGTTTATTCTAACGTCATCAGGCGAAAGGGGAAGCGGAAATTCAAACATTATAATTTCAAAGACAATTTTCTCATGAATAAAGAATAATACAAAAAAAAAAATAGGGGCTAAATATTTTTTTTTATTCTTTTGATTAAAGCAAAGAAAAAAATCTGATGTGGCCAGCACATAACCTCTCGCCAGATATTTTACCTGGTTGTACGCATAAAACGAAAAATATTTTTAAATACATATATTCATGTCTCACTACAAAATAATTCTCACATATATTTGCAAAATCTATGGGATATTTTAATATAAATTATATACAATACATACATTTTCTTTATATTCAATGTCCTGAAATTTTCTTTTTCTACTTTCCTTTTTTTCTTTATATTCGTCATTTTCTCGCAAATTCCTTTTGTATTCTTTTTTACGTATATTCTTTTGCGTTGTTGACTTTTTTTTATTGTCATAATCTTCATAATGATGTACATATATTTGGCATACAAATATTTTTGACAGTGACATTTATGTGTCAATTACAAACATTTGAATTTCTTGCCTTGTAGTAGTTTGATCTGAGATTTTTTAAATTAAATTATTTTATATGCCTTTCTTTATCTCTAAATCTATAGAAGATATAATAATGAATTTATATTTATCGAATAAAGAATTTAACGTTCTTTAATATAAGTATTTACATTCTGTACAAATCCCTATATTTATATTTTTCTACTCACTAGAAAGCTTGAAAACCAAGCTATTACTGTTAAAAAATATACATATATTTTTTAACAGTAATAGCTTGGTTTTCAAGCTTTCTAGTGAGTAGAGAAATATAAATATAGGGATTTGTACAGGACGAAGGGGGACACAATTCTATTGGGAGGCATGGTAATAAAGTTATGTATTTTTAAATGACCATTATGCACTTTTTAGTTCATCAGAGGGGAATTTTTTCTATTGATATCAATATTGTATTACTATTACATGACAATTTTTCCGAAAAGAGTAGCTTTGAACTTTTGTTAATGTGCAGTAATAATATTAACATGGTCTTCTAATAGGACAACTTTGGTCTAATTTAACCGACTTCGTATCTGTTATACATCTCCATGTTAGAAGAGTTATCCTGGACATATATATATATATATATATATATATATATATATATATATATATATATATATATATATATATATATATATATTGCCATTTAAAAATATGTAACTTTGTTCCTTCCCTGCCCCTTCCGCGAAATATTTTAGTATTTTATTAGTATTTATATAGAAGTTAATTATTTTTCCAATTTCTTTCCTTAATCCTATACTAAAATATATTTAATTAAATTAAAAGTGTATAAAATACACTTATTTACAAAAAAAAAAAAAAACTCATTTACACATACATATGACAGTATGTACTATAGTTACAATGTCCAATTTAAACCAGTGAAAATTAATTCTGATATACTTCTTTGCTTCATGCTCGAAGAAAAAGAAGAGGAAAATATTTTAGAAAATATTGCAAACCAGAAAAATTAATTTTTCTTTCTGTTAATAAATAGTTGACTAAAAACGAAAGACTTAAAATTTATATATATTTTTTTATTAATATTTCATCTTCGTTATCTGTAAGTTTGGGCGTCTTTTTAACATATGTACCAGCGCGGCAGTCCTGGACTTCCGACCGCGAAACCGTATCTTTAGCTAGCAATCCAGCAGTATATATATATATATATATATATATATATATATATATATATATATATATATATATATATGCTATATGTTTATAGAGATAATGCATATAATGTGTCCCAATTAGAGCTGCAACTATTGGGATCTCGAGCAGTATTCGGTTTGAACCGCACCGTGCCAACACCAACATTGAAGCAGTCCTGGACTTCCGACCGCGAAACCGTATCTTTAGCTAGCAATCCAGCAGTGTATATATATATATATATATATATATATATATATATATATATATATATATATATATATATATATATATATATGCTATATGTTTATAGAGATAATGCATATAATGTGTCCCAATTAGAGCTGCAACTATTGGGATCTCGAGAAATATATCAAATACAACTATAAAAAAAATCTGGTGTGGCCAACACAATACCTCTCGCCGTTTACAGCAGTCACAAAAAAGATTAAGTTTTTTGGATTAGCGAATTTTACTCTAATCTTGACAGTTTATTTCTTAAAATATAGTCTAATCTAATCCAAGTAACTACTTTTTTTAAAACCCCTCAACAGGATTAAATCCCAATTACAGAGTGGGTTCACATTCACACACATCCATGCCTTAGTGGGATTCGAACCCAGAGCCCCGAGGGCACTCATGACATGAGGCGTTGCTCTAACCATTGAGCCACCGGAACTATAATAAAATGAAGATTAACTTTTAAATACCGGGATAGAATAGAATTCACTAATCCAAAAATGAGGATTAGCTTAAACATTTTTGTGAATCGTTAATTTTTATTAATCTAAATAAATACATAGCTACATATTTACTTATGGTGGAAACTGTAATGAATTCCTTTTCTATTGTTCTATTTACTTTTTCTTTTTAAAACTTTACTAATATTATTTTGAAATGATTAGTTCTTTGATAGTGACATTTATCTGTCAGTTACATACATTTGAATAACTGCGTTTTGTTTGTTTAAAGCGTAGGCTCTAGGATTAAATTATAGATAATTTTATAAATTTATCCGTAAAATATATAGAAAAAGTATTAATGCAAATCTATAGAAAATTTAATAATCTTTAATTTTTATAATAACATTAATCTCAAAAAATAGCGCTTAAAGGTATTTTTCGAAGAAAAACTATTTTGGGCTCTTTCCAATTCAGAAAAAGTTCGAAATACAAGATTTCAAAATTTTCTGAATGATAGTATTTGAGTTAGAGTGGAGGATCCACACACACATATACACAGACATCATCGTGAAAGTGTTAAAATTGGATTCTAGGGCCCTTAAAACGTGCTCATTTACCAAAATCTCGATATGCAATTTTTAGCACGATCCCTATACCTCCCTTACCAAGGGTAGCGGGAGGTAAAAATACTTTTTATCAGATCGCCCTTGACATGTTATAGTGAGTAAATTGTAAGTTAAAAGTTTGCAATAAAAAGTATTGAGCTAGAAAGTCATAAAATGGATTGTATCTATCACATAGAATATAATAATGGTTTCATTTAGAACAATACAGCAATAAATAGCACAAAATGAGCACAAAATTATAGCTATAAAAAATTTAAATTTTTCAGTATGAATACGCATGTGTGAAGTTGGCGTATTCATTTTATTTTGTCTATAACAATTGAAGGAGATGAGCACAAAATTTGAGTAATACAGCAATAAATAGCACAAAATGAGCACAAAATTATAGCTTTTAAAAAAAATCCACTATGAATACGCAAGCGTGAAGTTGGCGTATTCATTTTATTTTATTTATAACAATTGAAGGAGATGAGCACAAAATTTGGGCAATACAGCAATAAATAGCACAAAATGAGCACAAAATTATAGCTATAAATAAAAATTAATGTTTCACTATGAATACGCAAGCGTGAAGTTGGCGTATTCATTTTATTTTGTTTATAACAATTGAAGGAGATGAGCACAAAATTTGGGCAATACAGCAATAAATAGCACAAAATGAGCACAAAATTATAGCTATAAATAAAAATTAATTTTTCACTATGAATACGCAAGCGTGAAGTTGGCGTATTCATTTTATTTTGTTTATAACAATTGAAGGAGATGAGCACAAAATTTGGGCAATACAGCAATAAATAGCACAAAATGAGTACAAAATTATAGCTCTAAATAAAAATTAATTTTTCACTATGAATACGCAAGCGTGAAGTTGGCGTATTAATTTTATTTTGTTTATAACAATTAAGGGAGATGAGCACAAAATTAGAACAATACAGCAATAAATAGCACAAAATGAGCACAAAATTATAGATATAAAAAAAAATTAATTGTTTTACTATGAATACGCCAACTTCACGGACCTGCCACTGGCTGTATTTCGCGGTCAAACATAGTACACTTAATTCCACGTATATTCGCAGTGGCGGTAGTGCAGTTGGATTCTTGTGAGTGGTTTACAAGATACTTGTTCGATAAGTTCAACGTCATTATTTAATTGTGTTGTGATTGAATTGCCTTAAATTTAAGATAAGAGCAAAGTAGAATAATCATTTTTTATGTATGTCATTATCTGAGTAACTAATTTAACATAATTTTGTTACAATTGCATTACTAAGATCTCAACGTAAACCCATTTTAACTGAAAAATTGTAAGCTTTAAAGCTTTATTCTCTTATAATTATATACATAGGTATAAATGTCTATGAATAAATATAAAATTTAAGTATAATTGCACATGAAATTTATTGAGTGGATGTGGTGGAAGTCATATAATATACAGTGGCGGATTGTCGCCTGTATAGTCTACCGCCTAAATCCAACAATTATAATAATTTATTTTTATCTAATTAGTAATGATATTTATTGTTGCAATCAAGTTTTCTTTATTGTAATTCAAAATTTATGTTGTAATTAGAATAAATACATATAAGAACAATTATTATAATCAATTTTTTGATGTGATTGGACATTTTCTTTGTTGGAATCACAACTCATTATTATAATCAAGTATTTCTTTGTTACAATTAAAAACCATTTTTAAAAATCTTAAAGGAATATAATTAAAGCAACATTTATATTCATTAAATTACTACCTAAATTCTTAGTTTTTGGCAGGTTGTTAAAATTCATCCTTTCGTATTTGCGAATTTACACGCGGCAATTTTAATTCATTTAAAATGTTTTTGTTGAAAATTATTCTTCGGATATCCGCCACTGTTAATATTACCATAAATTGGGAAGCCCCGATTTTTTAAAATTCTTTAACCTTTAACATGTACCTATTTCGACTCTTAGCCTTCATTGAGATGATAATTCAAGTGTAGTCGAAACCGCCAAATCTGACTGCTTCCCAGTTAGTTTTAGTTATGTTATAATCTAAATTTTCAATTTTAGAACAGAAAATATAGAAACCGCACATGTTTCCTATCCAACTGCAAATCAGAATATTAATCTTCGAGTGAAAAAGTGTCATTATTTTCTACACCCGTCAAAAGATAGTATACAATTTGCGAAATATGTTTTTAATAATGTTCTTTGTGCGTTTATTTTTCCTTTTGTTATTAAATACTGTAATCTCAAATTATCTACGACATCCAGTTTCTACTAAATATATATATATATATATATATATATATATATATATATATATATATATATACAGGGTGTACATGAAATAAGTGCATTAAATTTAACCAGTAATATAACTCGTCGAGAGCAAAAATATTTCTTAATAACTTTTTCTCGAAATCGCATATTTTATTAGCATTTTTACCACCCCGTAAATTGACGAGGCGTTCCAAATATTTTTGTAGTAATTGAATGCAGTAGCCATACCTATAAAAAAAATTGTTTTAGTAATTGACAGTCCTGTCAGTTGTTGCAATTAAATTTTAACATTAGTAATAAACTTGTTTATAAGGTAAAATTCTGGCAAAATGCTTATGTTTATGATTAGCGGATACACAGACATTGTAATTACATATGGTGAAGTTCTCAAGGTCAACGAAGTTACACGAAAATCATCCTCTTCGTAATATTCGTAAATTTATGTTGTACCACATACAATATCTTCGAGATTATCACAGATTGATGTGTCACATATGACAATTTGGAATATTTTAAAAGAATAACAGTTACTTCCATACCATGTGCAAAAATTTCATTGTTTCCAGCATTTCTATTTTGCGAATGAGTTGTATTGTTCACTGATAGGGCTGGATATGTTAGAGATAGTGTCTTTAATAATGCACAATACGCTTATCTGGTCACCAAAATCATCATACTGTAAGAAGGAAATACAATTTTCAACAAAAAATATCATTAATTGTTGGGCGGGAGTAAATTGACGAGTCATTGGTCCTCATTATAATTCCACCTCGTTTAAATGGACAAAAGTATGTACTTACATTTTTTGAATAACGTTTTAAACTATTATAATTTGCCGTGTTGACACGTTGACATACGAAAATTCATTTCATAACCTCCATAACTAGTATGCCCTTCCTACGCTCTTACTCTATTCACACAGTTCAGAAACCTGTGTTAATACACAATTTTATAATTTTGTTATTCAAATTTTAAATTTCTTTATTTTACAAATTGTACTATTACGAATTTATTAATAATAAATATGTTTTCCGTTGATCGTTTATTAATTAATGTGTCTACATGTATGCAACCACCACCCGACAATTTTTGTGCTGTGTACATCGGTCTTTGATTCAGACAGCTAAGGGCAGCAGAGATCTTGCCAGTGGCGGGTAACGAAATTTAGGACAAATCTTAAAAGAAATTTAACTCAAAAAGTAGAAGATTTAGATAAAAAAATTATTAAGAAAAATTGTTGCTCTCGACGAGTTACATCACTGGTTAAATTTAATGCACTTATTTCATTTACACCCTGTATGTATACATATATATATATATATATATATATATATATATATATATATATATATATATATATATATATATATATATATATATATATATACTCGTAAGTTAATATGGTATTTCATAGTTTGAAAATTAAATTTATTACCCATCTTAATATTTCTTATCGTATTTATTTTGTTTCTTGCCCACTGTGTTCTTTTACCGTGATCTTTTCACCTTCCTTTTTTACTTTAAATTGCTGAAAATATTATTATTTAATGTTTTCTTGTTATAATATGAAATAATTTATTTTTATTAAATAGTTTTACATAAATAAATTTTATTACGTATTATATTAATACATAGTTTTAGAAATATTACATAATAGTACATTAAAACACAAGTATCATAAGGCAATCTGTTAACGTACGAGTCCGAGTTTTACAAAGGACGAGTGCGTCAACAGGCCTTATGATACATGTTTTTTATACTATTTTTTCTATTGAGGTAATTTTACAATTAGATTTTTTAAAAAAAGGACTTATCAAAAGTATGAGTTGGTGTTTTTTTATCAGTTATGTTGGTAGCGCTTCCCGCTAAAAATTGAAATTTCACATTTTTACAGTTTGTGTATCTTGTGATTTTGTCTGATTGTTTACATTAAAACATTGTATCAAGCATTATACAATTATGAAAGAGGAAAACCAATACATACAATGAATTAATGAACTTGAATATGGGATTGAAGGACGTTATGTGGACCATCGAGCCTTTTTATTGAGAAAACAACATATAAATAAAACTCTTTAAATAATTAAATACTTTAATGAACAATTTATTATTTATTAATTACTTTCCACTATTATGTCAACACTCACTGCTCAGTTGCACAGATAACGGCAACACCTGTTCTTACACTTTTTAATACAAAACATATATGGCATATATTCGATAGTTCGCCACAACGTGGAATTGGAAATCATGGATTAAACCGTCAACTTTTCATATTTGTTTGCTAGTAGCCGCCACAAATTGAGTAGACAGTGTCAACATTTTCAAGTAACGTGCATCATACATTTCATAACCTGAATGGAATAACAATACATTCAATTCAAAATTGCATTACCATAAATGTAAATTGTAATAAATAAAACTTACCGTTTTAATTATTTTGACAAAGTAAACCTGAGCGCATTGATTCTTGTTTCATAATTTTTTAGTTGAAATTTTAACTTCACAGATTCTTATTCTTTCTTAACTAACACAGCTATAGCTATACATTTCTTTTCTTTCTAGTCCTATCACCTAGAGAAAGGATAAAAATCCTCAATTAGAAATAATATTTTAATACAAACAATTTACCATTTTGAGGTTATCAGTCAGTTATGAAAGCATGACTACCACCTCTAGAATACAAAAGGCGCCAAAAACAGTACGTTTATAGATTTTCTAAACGTCGTGTTTTCAGTGAAAAACAGTGCTTTTATAGAAACATAAGAACACCGAAATAGAAAAAATATGTTATTTTTTCTATCTTTTCCATACTTTTTTAACATCCAAGACATGTAGCGTCACAGCGGAATAATGGAGAACTAAGTGTATTCCGTCTGAGCGCGTTTGTAGCGCAGAAAACATAGTGAGTCGCGTTACCTTAGGTTCTTAAAAAAATTCAGTCGAAACCTAGACCAGGATATAAATAATTTTCACTAGACTGCGTGTCTGATTATTTTCCG
Organism: Harpalus rubripes; assembly: GCA_963082715.1. Lineage (NCBI taxonomy): Eukaryota > Metazoa > Arthropoda > Insecta > Coleoptera > Carabidae > Harpalus > Harpalus rubripes. Next base: position 45,178,504 of record OY720449.1, on the reverse strand, counting down.
TTTTTCCATTATATCCCTATGTTCGCACCTGACCGTCAACACCTTGTATACATTAATTATTGTTTTTTTTTTCTTCCTAAAGAAGTTTTGTAAAATTATTATTTACTTTATCATGCTCTGAGAGTTCAGGGCTGTGTTTTCGTAAGCCGAATAAAACAATGCAGTTAATATTACTCTGAACTTTATTTTAATAGAAACTTGTTTTTACACAATCAGTACAAGAATCACCATCTTCCTTTTTCTTGTAAGCGTCCTTCCCTTTTAGTCGTGGCCCAGTCGGCCCGGTGTACAACTACTAGCGTGCGGTTGGAAGTTCGCTTGTTACACTCCCCCCTTTTTAATTATCAGACCGTCCCGGCGGTAATTAAATAACGTTTTTTCTTGGTCGCCCTCTTCGGTGAGGTGTGGACACACTCGGAGAAACGGTTAGCTCCTTCCGGGGACGTCCCCTCTTCTTTAAGCTGCGGACAGGTGCGGGTAGAGATAAATCAGAAACATCATATTTGCCTAAAACCTCTGCGTTAGGATTGGAAGCAACTTCATAAGACGTTGGAGACACCTGTCGGGCAATAACATATGTTCCGTTTTTCGTATTAGCGAATTTTGAAGTATACCCTTTAGCGGTAGTGCTAAGTACATGGGTAGTAACCAATACAAAATCACTAGGCTGAAACTGAGGAGCATTTCGTCTGTTTTTATCAGCTACTTCCTTACGTTTGTCTTGGGTTTGTTCAATTTTCTCTCGAGCTTGAAACGTTTCAGATACGGCGTAATTTGTGGTACATAGTTTTCAGCTTCCACAACTGTTTTCAAATCATGCACTACATCAGCAGGAGAGCGCATCTTCCGTCCAAAGGTAAGGTATGCTGCACTGCAACCAGTGGAGTCAGTTCGCACCGAGTTCATCGCAAATCGGATGATAAGTAACTTAGAGGACCAATTGCGGTGATCGTCTTCTACGAGTAGGGATAATTGGGTCTTTAGGTCCCTATTTTTGCGCTCGACCAGATTGCTGGCAGGGTAATAGAGTGGAGTAAAGGATTGCTTTATACCAAAACAGACTGTTACTTTCTGCATGACGGCACTTATAAACTGTACCCCGTTGTCACTGATGATCTTCCGAGGGAAACCAAATCTCAGAAATATTTCTTCAATAATAATCTGGGCACAAGCTTCTACAGTAGCTGTTTAAAGTGGATACAACTCTACCCATTTTGAAGCAATATCCTCGCCAACTAATGGAATTCGCTGTTGGAGTTGGTGATCTTGAGCTTCGCTGCAATTAAGCCATTTGGGTCTATAATCCAAGGACAAGTTGCGAACCGTTGAGCAGGCACTGGCGTTTGGAGTAGTCCCGTAGGCTTCATGTTAGTAATCTCGTACCTCTGGCAGCAAGTACAATTGTTAATATAATCAGTTATGAACTTTTTCAAACCTGTGAAGTAAGATTTAGCTGCAACTCTATGGTATTTCCTTTCTATGCCGTAGTAACCAGCTGTAGGAGCACCATGGTATTCGCGCAACAACTGGATTCATTCATGTTGTGGTACAATTAGTTGAGCTTCCTCATGATCATCGATATATCGATAAAGCACACCATTTGACATTGTATAGCTTCTTTCGGACCAACGGACCGCATCCTCAGAGGTAATATCTTCTAATGCAGTAATAATCTTCTTGACTTCTGCATCTTTTAAATGTTCACAACGTATATCTTCAGCAGAACGTGAAAGGAGATTGACCGTCACCTTACAAATTGTACAGACTACCGGAGTTGTACAATTTGGTCGGGATAGTGTGTCCCCAATAACGTTAAGTTTACCTGGGGTGTATTCAATCTGCAGGTTGTAAAAAAAAATTTTTCATTAAAAAATTATCCAATTGAATACCTGTATTTCTGATCACGTGTGCGAAAGTAACCAATCAAAACGAACTTACACTGATAGTTATCCAAAGACAATTATTACTTATTTCACTAAGTTACTAAGTAACAAACACTTTTTGACAGATAATTAAAGATTAATTGTTTGATGGCAGTGAAAATAAAGATTCAATTAATAAAAATATTTCTATTAAACGTTTGTATAATAAAACTGAACGTGTCTTGTCTACGCGTTGTGTCAATGCCAATCTTATTATCGTTACACACTTCACGCTGAACATATTCATAGTTACTACTAACATCCATTGGGTGATTTTATAATTGCAAAAATTCTACTAAATATAAATTCTTCGTAAATTTAAGTAAAAATTGCAAAAAAATCTTACCGAATACCCATTGATCATTGATAAATACTTATAATTTTATCACAACTTCCTCAAGCACGTTGCTTTTAGGTAACACCCCTCCAGCATCGGCGTCGGGCGTTTACCAAGCAACGCGCTTTCGGTAAATTTTATAAATTTATTTCGTAATTGTCAATGTCCTCGGGATATTATAGCTGATAATAACGAACGGAGAGGTTGGTGATCTATGCACACTCTGACTGTAGCGCCTTCAATGTATCCTCGGAACTTTTCGACGGCAAAGACCACAGCCAGAGCCTCCCGCTTCGTCGTTGAATAGTTCTTCTCTGCAGCTAACAGCAATCTACTGGCGTATTCCACTGGATTTTTGTCATCTTCCTCCCCTTTGATGAAAACGGCGCCAAGTGCGAAGTCACTAGCATCGGTTCGCAGCGTGTACGAGCTGGTAGGATCTGCTTGAAGCAGGATAGGTGCGGTTGTCAGAAGCTTCTTCAGCGTGTCGTAGGCAGCTTGTTTATTTTCGCTCCAGGTCCACTGGACATTCTTCCGAGTGAGCCTAGATAGTGGTTCTGAAACTTAGAAAAATTAGGTATGAATATACGGTACCAACTACAAGTTTGTAAAAATGATCGTAAGTATTTAAGATTCCGTGGGCGCGGCATGTCCCTTATAGCACACACTTTGTCCGTATCAACACATACCATCGCGAGTGAGTACATGTCCGAGAAACTTAACTTCAGTACGCGCGAAAACACATTTATCGCGTCGTGCGGTCAACTTGAAATGTTTTAATCTTGTGAACACTTCGTTTAAACCGCTCATGTGCTTCTCAAAAGTCTCAGACAAAATGAGAATATCGTCCAAATACGCAAAGACACTAACTTCACAAAGTCCGGCACGAAATTGATCAATAGGCCGTTGAAATGTAGCCGGCGCGTTTTTAAGTCCCATTGCCATTCTCTTAAATCGATAAGTCTCGAAATGTGTGATAAAGCAAGTTTTGTCGCGGTCACTTTCTCGTAGGGAGACATCCTAGTATCCAGCTTGTAGATCCACAGTAGATTTGTAGTCTGACTTCTTTGCAGAGTGCAGAATGTCGTCGATTTGCGACATCGGATACGAATCTCTTTTAATAACATCAGTCAGGTGGCGGTAGTCGACACATAGTCTTAGTTCACCACTGTGGTTGGGAATCAATACGACGGGTGCGGCCCAAGGTGATTCACATGCTTCAATTATGTCTTCTTGAAGTGAGCGATCCAATTCGTGTCGTAAGAATTCTTTTTTGAGTGGCGATAGCTTGAAGTAGGGTGATGCGATAGGTGGGTGTTTACCTGTAACAATGCAGTGTTCAGCGTATGAAGTGGGCTCTCCCCCTGAAGTGAATACACTTTCATGTTCAGCAAGAAGGTTCTGGACCCGTTCCGTTTCCGACGACATAGTTCCTTCATCCTTTCACAAATCTTGTACAGTGATACTAGCAAGTTCTAGCGGGTATTGTGATTTTAAGTTTTCTTCGACGAACGAGAATTTTTGGTTCGGTTCTTTGGCGAAAAACCAACTTCGCTGTAGCAGGCAGAGTGTAATTTCAGCCTAGAATCGTAGTATTATCTTCTTTATCTGGTAATACGTAGAATGTAGTCGGAATAACCCTGTTCTTAATTGTGACATCCGCCATGGTCCTCAACATTAGCTTCTGCTGGGGCTTGGAATCAGCAATTGAGACAGTCATGATTATTTCGTCGAAGGTGTATCCATTCCTCGGTAATACCAAGTAAATAGATTGACTTGCGATGCAAGCTTGTGAACCTGAATCAGCAAGTGCGCTTCCACTCACTCCTCTCACTTGTATAGGTAGAATTGGCCTGGTTTGAGGTTTCTCTTGCACATTAGTAACATGGAATTCCAAGTTATTTACTTTCGCTTCACTACTTACCAATGGATTGCATGTAGAACATTTGACGCATACAACACTAGGTGTTCCACATCCATAACACGCAAACGTTGGCACTTTGTTTCTAACATATTTCGTTTCAGCTTGTTGTACTGTTTGTATCTTCGGTTCATGCTCATTTAGTTGTCAAGTACGGCACTATTCTTGTTTATGTCTAAACTTCCAACAATATTCACAACGAATTCTGTCTTTAGCTTTTACGAGTACATTCTCTGCAGCTTGTTTTAACTTTTTCTCATCTGTTCCACTTGATTTCTTCTTCCCTGACCGTGTTTCGGTTAAAGATTGTTCTATGATACAAGCTCTTTTGATTAGCTCATCAAAACTTTTAAAGTCTTCTCTTAGTAAACGTTTTTTTATTTTCCGGTGAAGCAGACGGTAAACCATATCCAACTGTACAGTTTCGGCAGGACTTTCTGTCAAATGTGAAGTCAATGCACGGGCTTTATTGACAAAGAATTCAGTTAGGATCTCTTCATTTTGCTTTTGCGCAAACAATTCTCAATAAATAGCATAATTTGATTTTCTAGGTCCAAACGAACTCTTAAGTAATGTCATGGCATCATCCCAATTTTTTACTGTAGATTTAATACCTTGCTACCAAGTAGCAGCATTTTCTTTTAGCAACATGGACAATCCACGAACAGAGATCTAATCGGTTATGCCAACACAATCTTTCCATGTGTTAACCGCATCAATAAATGCATATACGTCATCTTCTGTTTCTCTAAAATGAGACGAACATTTAGCAAAGTTACCTTGGAAAGTAGCACTCACGTCTGTTGGAATTAGTGATCTTGAGCCTCACTGCAATTAAGCCATTTGTGTCTGTAATCCAAGGACATGTTGCGATATTTTTTCTTTAGATTTGTGTGAAATTAGCTAACACAATAGTTATACTGTGGGTATATGGAATTCGCACATATACACTTACACGAACTAACTACTTTGCTTGTATCGGGTCCACTTGGTTTGGGCGCCAGTATAAAATTATTATTTACCTTATCATGTTCTAAAAGCTTTAAACAACTCGGAGCCGTGTTTTCGTAAGCCGAATAAAACAATATATTTAATATTACGCTGAACTTTATTTTAACAGAAACGTGTTTTTACACAATCAGCGCAAGAACCAACATCTACCTTTTTCTTGTAAGCGTCCGTCCCGTTCAGTCGTGGCCCCTGTCGGCCCGGTGTACAACTATTACGGTGTGGCAGGAAGTTCGCTCGTTACAGTTTTATATAGTCCAGGAAATTTACAATTTTACCTCATAGTAATTACAACAATAGCTTATTTATGTAATTCGGTCCAAAAAAATGCGAGTAATAACTCTAAAGTTTTCGGAAATCGGAGCATAGGAACCTCCCGCCAATTGTGAAAAATGGTGGCTTATTTATTATTATTATTATTATTATTATTATTATTATTATTATTATTATTATTATTATTATTATTATTATTATTGTTATATTATTATTATATTATTATTATCATATTATTATTATTAAATTACTATTATCATTATGATTATTATTAACTCAGAGTTCTTAGGGCCTCTGGCAGGGTTGACATGTTGAGTAATCTTAACTACTCTGTTTAACTTTCCCCTGTTGTACTATTGACGATGAGAATTTAGTTCTCGAAATATGTTTTTAGTTTTTATTAAAATTAATTTTAAGGTTAAGGGGTAATTATAATAATTTTAGTTCTATGTTCAGTCACCACTCTGTATATCTGAAATGAAGCGCACCAAATTCCTCGCCATTTAAACTTTTTTATAATCGGGGAAAACAGTGAGACGTTTGTAACCCAATAGTCCCGCCCTGCTGGCCGAACTAAAATTAGTGGTGGGGGTAGTACGGGGTCCCACTCCATATTTGTGCTCGGGCCTCAATATCCAAAGGACGGCGCTATTTTCTATATCTGACCAATCTTTCTCAGTTACATATAATTCTTTAATAGTTGGTGTTGCATTATTGCAAAAATCTTTCAAAAGTAAAAACCTTTCCAACATAGCATGTGGGCTGTGCTTACGAGTAACGCAATCTAATACGGATTTCCATGAATTCGTGCGTTTTATTACAATTAACACACTAATTGTCCTTAATATATTACACACATTTCTAGCTCTGGAAATAATAGTTCCTGTACTCCTATCTTTTAAGGCGTCTTGCGCAGTTAACTGTAATGTGCAGCGCACCTTATACACCTTAATATGTGACTACAATTAGAAAATGTATCAATTTCAAGAATCGATGCAAGGGAAATACCTATTTTCGTTATCATCTTTTTCTATTAATAAATTTTCTTTGCTCCAAATTACATTGCATTCGGTTTCTTAATTTTCTTCCATGACTTCGTTGTTACTTCCATCGTCATCATCATATTGTTTGTCTGCTGACAACCTCACTGCCTTTAGCATATTCGCACCGTTATCTATAGTTATGCTAAAAACTTGCTTCGAATTAATTTTGTATTTTTCTAAAACTGTAAACTGTATTTATTATTTTGGCAAGATATGACGAAATATGTTTTTCCTTCATTTCTTTCATCGCCAGTGTTCGCAAAGCTATGTTACTGAATGTTAATTCCCAGAATACTTCTGTCAAATATAGTTGCTCCATCCACTTTTAGTGATATTAGTTTTCGCTTTAATTCCTATTTTAATTTTGTTCGCAAATCTGATGTGACGATGGAAACACTTTCTTTAATATTTTCAGGATTTACTTTAACTTTGTTATCCATACCGTTTAGTAACGGGTCAATTATTTTTCTGAACCCAGAATCTTCAAAAATTGTGAACGGACGCCTATTGGCAGTTACAAGTTTCGTACTAGGCGCTTTTAATATCTCGCGTGTTAGCTTACTGAATTTTTTGGTTTTTGTTTTATAATTACATTATCTAAAGAAGATTGTTTTTCAACATGCATTATCCTGCTTGATGGTGTTTTGGATGAAAATGGACATGCAGATATGTTGTCTTATATCATCTTAGGACAATTCCTGATATGTCGGTAGAGGTTTTAATATTAATGAAATTATTGAAAAGTTAAAAATGTTCATTCAAGTATGCTTTTTGAAGAAATTATGTATAGGTAACACTGAAAAAATATGTATATGTGCGATAATAAAACTAAGTTATCACTGGATATAAAATGGGTTTTATTCTTTACAAAATTTTCCACAGTTACAGCAACTGGGGCAGCGATATTCATTACATATTCATGTTTTTGCAGGATTTGATTCCAATACGGGATACGACACGATACACCCAGATTGTATATAGGTACTCATTATAATTATAAACATAAACTTAATCGAATATCGCTTATTTATATTAAATGTCATATACATTTCCCTGCTTATTCATGATCTCCAAATTCTAAAGAATTTCACAAATTTCGTACTATAAATAAATAATTATAATGCTTTATAAATAAATCTATCATATTATTTAATAAACAATTAATTTTATAATATACATTCTTCATAAAATGAAAATTTTATAAGTATGTACATTATAATCGTAATACATGTTGCAAGTTGGAAGTAATGCAAACATTTTTCAAGAAATCAAATTAAAGAATTATAATTTACCATAGTCTATACAAGATGAGAGAAACACTTTACTTGTCTTTGTCTATCACATTTAATAGTTTATTTTACTTTATTACATTTCGCTTCTATGACCACGAAACCATCTACTAGCGCATAGAATAACTAAAATTTTGCTGCTTCTTTCTGCCATCTGGTGACTATTGTACGAAACATGGTCGCCATAATGTTTTTTGACAATGCACGGTTTGGTGTTGAATATTTTGAATTCATTCCAGTTTTGGTGTTTCAGCATTTTGATGAAGAATGGTTTGGTGTTGAACATGTACCCGCCGACAAGTCACGGGTGCATGTTCAACACTCGTCGGCTTTCTCTACCTCGCCGCCTCTACTCGGCACTTTACTTGTACTTCTATATCTGCGAACATAGGCGCAGTCTACGGAGGGGCATCGGGGCTTATGCCCCCAAGAAAAATTTTCTTAGGAGCAATGCCCTCACGGAGACTTTGCCCTTAGCGCAGCAGTTTTTTAAAATCAAAACTTTTATATAACGTACAAATAAAATAGAAAATATATAATTTAAAGTAATATTAATTACAGGGTGTAAATCAAAAAACGGGAATAGGCGTTTAACAAGGGAAATTAGTTTTTCTTTTCGCAAAAGCTATCAAATTATTATTTTTAAATACTTCAAACAAATTATAGATATTTAAATTCTGCATCTAAATAATGTAAAACGATTGTCCTTGTTCTTCAGGTAAGGAAAAAAATCAATTATAAAGTTACGGTTTTCATGAGCTTTTAATCTATACAGCCATGGATTATGACAAGAAACAAACAATTTCGTTGTATTTAAAAGCCAATTCATATTTTAAAAATATATTAGTGTAGTAACTAATACAAAAGACAAAAGTATACCTTGTTCCATTTAAGCCATTCAGTATTGTAGAGAATTGGGAATAGTTTTGACCTCTCTAATTGGCTGAAATTAGAGTCAAGGGACAAGTTCACCGATTTCGGTTACTTAAAACTGGCGCTGATGTGAGCACATCTGCTGAATGGCTTAAATGGAACAGAGTATAAACTATTTTAAAACTAACACAATTGTTTATTTTTTGTCATAATTCATGCCTACTTATAGAAAAAGCTCATTAATGGGTCGATTCTGTTCACATCTACAAATCTTACAGATCTGTAAATTTGTAAATTCTGAACAAAATCGCAACGAAACCTGCCACTCTTATGTATAATTTTATATTAATCAACAAAAATAGATGCGTTTTTGTCAGGCTTTTACTGATTTACAGGTCTATAAGACTTACAGATGTAAACAGAATCGACCCATATAAGAGTAACTTTATAATTAATTAATTCGCTTATATGACGAGCTATAGAATAATCATTTTGTATGATTTAGATCACTTCAACTTTAATTCGATACAGTTTGCGCAAAGAAGAACTGATTTTCCCTTTTGATTTACAGTCTGCATTGAAGATAATAAACTTAATTTAAAATAATTTCCATTGAAAACTAGTTGTTTTAGCTTCATCCCTTTCCAGTATTTTTTTTTTTAATGCATTAATGGTTAATTTTGATAATTATTTAAAACATGTGCCTCCAAGGAAATTTTGGAAAGTCAGCGCCCGTGTCTGCGGATTTGTAAAAACAAAGTGTCATTACGAGCTAAAGGGTGCATGTTCAACACCAAACCATTCTTCATCAAAATGCTCAAACACCGAAACTGGGATGTATCAAAATATTCAACATCAAACCGTGCTTTGTCAAAAAACATCATAGCGGCCATGTTTCATAACATAGTCACCCGATGGCAACAGGGTAGCAGCAAAATTTAAGTTATTCTATTAAAAATGTGATAGACAAGTGAAGTGTTTGTCTCATCTGTATAAGTTGTAGTAAATAAGAATTTTTCATTTGGATTTCTTGAAAAATGTTTGCATTACTTGCAACATGTATTACGATTATTATGTACATTTTCAAAAATTCTAATTCATAAAGGATGTATAATATTATAAAATTTATTATTTATTATATACTATGATAGATTTGAAATATGTTATACAACATACTTTTTCTATTTTACAAAGCATTAGAATTATTTTATTTATAGTACGAAATACGTGAAATTCCGTAGAATTTGCAGATCATGGATAAGTAGGAAAATTTTGTGACATTTGATATAAATAAGCGATACTTTATGAAGTATATTTTTATAATTAAAATAAATGTATACATATACACAAACTGGGTGTCGTATCCCGTATTGGAATCAAATCCCCCCCAAAAAAGAATATGTAAATAAATATATAAAACACACTGCTCAAAAAAATTAATTAATTAACACTTTTTTAAAAATCTTACGTATGGTCCAACAGTATATATTTTAGTCTAAAAATCAAGAAAAATTATTTTATTATTCCCAGTTATTTCTTAAATTACACTTAGAAATGTAAATAGATAACGCAAAACATAGTATCGATGAGAGTCGGGTTTTCTGTAGATTGGCGAGGTTTTATGGCTTCCACGAGTTCGAATTAGTTCCTCACACCTGCGTGATATGTTTCGCACTAGCCTTCGAAGGTATTCTTTCCCATTCCACCATCAAGGCTTGGTCACTTCCCGGACGGTTTGTGGTGAATTAGGGCGCGTACAAACACGTTGATAAAACTGATCATACACGTGTTCAATAGGATTCGGTTCAGGACGTAATGTCGGTCAGTCCATGGTCCGAATTCCATACTTTTGTAAAAATATTTTGGTTACTCCGGCAGTATGTTTTTTTTTGCTATGCCATGCATTAGAATGAAGTTGGGACCGACACGATATGCAATAGGTATTACAGAGTTTTCTATTTATTGGAACAACAAATTAGATTTTGTTTACAAACGATCAACTGAAAGTGATACTTTATTTAAAACTCATTGCTACTTCAAACATGGAATTGACGGGAGGTCATGTGTTGGCCATATCAGATTTTTTATTTATAAAACAATATTATATTCATAAATATTCGAACTATTCCATGGAGATCTGCTCTGCAGAATGGACATTGATTAAGCAATTGCTGCAACTGTTAAGCATATTCAGCACCAACACAACCTGCACATCATTCGGCGTTTCATATTTATATACGTATATATTTTCGTTTACAGGCAAGATGTAGCGAGTGCTTAACATCACTGTCAACGCATGCCTATATTCTTTGTGGTCATCACTGTGTATGTGCAGGTTGTGCTTGTGCTGAACCAGCTGAACAGTTGCAGCAAATTGGTCATCGATGTCCAGTCTGCAGAGCGGATCTCAATGGAATAGTTCGAATATTTATGTAAATAATATTGTTTTATAATATTACATAAATGTTATATATTTACATATTCATTTTTGTGCAGGATTTGATTCCAATATGGGTTACAAAATCCAGATTGTATACATATGTGTATACATTTATTTTAATTATAAACATAAACTTCATGAAATACTGCTTATTTATATTATGTGAAATATTACATAATGTTCCTCTATTTATCCATGATCTCCAAATTCTACGGAATTTCACGTATTTCGCACTATAAATAAAATATTTCTAATGCTTTGTAAATAAATTGAAAATTATGTTGTACAGAATATTTCAAATCTATCATATTATATAATAAATAATTAATTTCATAATATTAAACATCCTTTATACATTATTTTTTTTTAAATATGTACCTTAATCGTAATACATGTTGTAAGTAATGCAAACATTTTTCAAGGAATCCAATTGAAAAATTCTAATTTACTCTAATCTACACAGGATGAGAGAAACACATCACTTGTCTATCACATTTTTAATAGTTGTCATTCTATGTCTATGACCACGAACCCATTTACCGACTCATAGAATAACTAAAATCTTGCTGCTACCCTGCTGCCACCTGGCAACTATTGTATGAAACATGGCCGCCATGTTGTTTTTTGACAATGCACGGTTTGGTGTTGAATATTTTGATGCATTCCAGTTTCGGTGTTTGAACATTTTGATAAAGAATGGTTTGGTGTTGAGCCCGTTCCCGAGCTGAACATCGTTTCTTAATACGTTGGAAGTGTTTATTTATTTTAAATATGAGTGACAGTGATAGTAACAATAACAGTGAAAATATAAAAAATCACAACTAAATGCACTGCGCCATCTAAAAAAGAATAAACTTTCAGGATGACCAATATGAATAAATACTTCAATAAAAATAAATTTCGACGTTTCACATCTACCAGGCGTCCTGCGACGGCTCACATTTCTGGAACGCAATTTCTATTTTTAATTTCAACTTTCAACTACTTATATTAATATGTAAACTACACTTAATTTTTGACACTACCATTTGTCAATTTCAATGTAGTGATGTGTGATGTCCCATACTCATCGAAATTGATTCATTGAATCATATTGAACTGGTATAAGGGTAAAATTTATAACATTAATTCGTTTATATATTTTTTCTATGTGCATGGAAGTTATAATAAAGACTATACGAAATAGAAAATTAAATGTTCTTATTATTGTTGTTGTTGTTGCATGTTGTTCTGCTGTTGGTAATTAACAAAAATCGTTAAGAATCGATAGTCATGTCAATGCGTATTGATTAAGATACACTTTTTACAAGTTGATATATACCGGGCGTAGAAATGAAAAGTGGCGCATAGCGATTTCAATGTTATTTTTTTAATACTCTGCTATATCTCTTTGCCTATTCATTTTAGCGAGAAAATTTTAAGAATATAAGTTGTTCACAAATTAAAAAGGCATCCTATAAAAACAACTTACATAATTAATCATATTTCACGAGATATTAATTAAATGAAATTTAGTGTTCTTTTAGAAAAATCGTTAGAGTGCCTTGAAAAATGAAACAAGTAACCTAAATAAAATATTCACTTTGATATTTGTTGTATAGATTTCGAACAAATTAAGTTTATACTAAAAATAAATTATACAACAAATAAAAAATGTTAAAGTCAATATTTTATTCAGATTACTTGTATAATTTTTCAAGGCACTCTAACAATTTTTCTAAAAGAACAATATATTTTATTTAATTAATAACTCATGAAATATGAATGATTATAAGTAAGCTGCCTTTGGAGGATGCCTTTTTAATTTCTGAACAATTTATATTCTTTAAATTTTCTCGCTAAAATGGATAGGTAAAGAGGTACAGACTGACAGGCTCACGCTATCATTAATTTAAAAACTGTTCAATATTATTTTACGAAATTTGGTACCTAGGGGTTTTCCGACATGCTCGTTTCAAATAAAATATTTTCAAAACAGTAGCACTTCCGGGATAACCGGAAGTAGACCCTAACTTTTTTATTTTAAATAGAATGCTATATTTTTTATTTTACCATTAAATTCAGCAGAAAATTTTACATATGAAACCATAAAAAAAATTTACTCATGATCAACCACTTCCGACGTAATTAAACTTTTTTGATTTTTTTTCTAAAAACGGCCACTTATTTATCGCTCTATATTTCGAGAATGGAATATAATATCTATAACCTATAAAAACAGTACTAAACATAATTTTCTATCAACTTTCAACATAGGGCATGTTACACAACCTACACCTATTTTTTAACGAAGAATTCATTTAAATAATAAAAAATGGGGTGCTCCATTTAAAAAAATTGAGTTTTTTTCATTTTTGAACTTCAACTTTACGTTCACGTAGAAATTACAATTTTCAAAAATTGTAGATTATTAATTTATATTATTGTAAACAAAAGCTTTCTTTATAGAAGAACTATTTTTACAGATTATAGAAATTCGTTTCCATTCTCGAGATATGGAGTAAAAAAAATAATTTTACTAAAACCTGTCAACTATCAACAAAGGACATGCCACACAAACAACTCCTACTTTTCAACGAAGAATTCATTTAAATAATAAGCACATAACCTCCCGTCAATTTTATGTTTAAAATAGTAATGAGCTTTAAGTAAAGTATCACTTCCGATTGATCGTTTATAAACAAAATCTAATTTCTCGTTCCAATAAATAGAAAAGTCTGTATTACGAAATTTTGGAATATATTTTATTATTTTTTTTCTCTAAAACCTGTTAAGAGCTCCAAATTAAGTACCACTTCCGGTTTATCATATAAGTATAGTCAAAATCGAGTTTTAAATACCAAATTTGATAAGTTTTGGATAATATTTTAATATATTTTTTCCAGAAAATCAGTTTATAGCTTTCTGTAAAGTACTACTTCCGGTTTATCAATTTTAGAAAAAATCTAATATGTCGTTCTCATTAATATAAAAGTCTTAAATACCAAATTTGAAAAGTTTTGGATTGTATCTATATATTTTTCACGAAAATATGTTCAAAACTTCAAATAAAGTATCACTTCCGGTTTATCAATTTTAGCCAAAATCTAATATGTTGCTCCCCTTCATATAAAAGTCTTAAATACCAAATTTGACAAGTTTTGGAATATATCATAATATATTTTTCTCGAAAATCTGTTTAGAGCTTCAAGTAAAGTATCACTTCCGGTTTATCAATTTTAGAAAAAATGTATTATGTCCTTCTTATTAACATAAAAGTTTTAAATACTAAATTTGAAAAATTTTGGTATATATCATTAAATATTTTTCACGAAAATCTGTTCAGAGCTTCAAGTAAAATATCATTTCCGGTTTATCAATTTTAGAAAAAATCTAATATATCATTCTCATTAATCTAAAAGTCTTAAATACCAAATTTGACAAGTTTTGGAATGTATCATAATATATTTTTCTCGAATTTCAAATAAAGTATCACTTCCGGTTTATCAATTTTAGGAAAAATGTTATATGTCCTTCTTATTAACAAAAAGTTTTAATTACCAAATTTGAAAAATTTTGTTATATATTGAAGTGATTATGTTAATTTTTGTATTGAATTAAATGAAATTGGACAGCAGCGTTTTGAAGTACATATCAACCATTTTTTATTTATTTTGTGTCTTGTTTTTTACAATATCTATTTTCGTAATTACAATCACTATGTAGTGGGCTAATGAATCCACTGTACCCCCTCCCAGTGAGGTTCGGCTCGCAAATTGTACTTTTTTTGCTGGATTTGCTGGTAGATAGAGGCTTAGCACCTATGTCGATAATTGCGTCTTCATTAAGTACGTAGGCTGGCTTCAACCTGTCGACAGAGATTGTCACATCACGGCCGTTTATACAAACCGTGTAAGTTTTGTCGCCACGGGATTTCACGGGATATGCCCCGTCGTAGGGATGTTGCAGACTATCCTTCACGGTGTCGTGGCGAACGAAAACTTGTTTGGCCGTAGGAAGGTCTTTATATATAAAGGTCTTCTTTTCGCCGTGTCGACTGGGACTTCTAGGACGCAGCTGTTGAAAGTGATGTCGCAGATCTCTAATGAAGTCAGCGGAGTTGGCATTGTCTTCGTTGGAAGATCTCTTCACAAGAAATTCGCCAGGAAGTCTTAGTGGCTCGCCGTAAACCAACTCTGCTGCTGAGGCTTCAATGTCTTAACAGCTGCCCGTACTCCCAACAGAACGGTTGGAAAAATTTCGGTCCAACGGTCGTTCTGATGACACCTGATTGCAGCCTTCAGTTGACGGTGGAATCGCTCTACCAAACCATTAGCAGCCGGGTGATAGGCTATTGTTCGAAGATGAGCCGTACCTGTCAAACGATTCAAGTGCTTGAAAAGGTATGACTCGAACTGTCTACCTTGATCTGTCGTAACTCGCAGTGCAGTCCCGAAACGACAAATCCAGTTGCTATAGAAGGCTCGTGCGACGGTCTCTGCCTCTTGGTTTGGCAAGGGGATTGCTTCTGGCCATCGTGTATACCTGTCAACACACGTAAGGCAATATTTATAATTTTGTGACGGTGGCATGACAACGATGTCTAGGTGCACATGCTCAAATCTTGCTGTAGGGGGCATGAATGTTCCTATGGAGGTAATAACATGACGAGTAACTTTTGCTCGCTGACAGCTCATACAGGCTCGTGCCCATCGTCTGTAGTCGGCTTTCATCGATGGCCAGACATAGCGTTGAGCCGTGGCTTTCACAGCAGGATAAGACAGATGATGAACGGCGTCGAATGCAGCTCTTCTGAATCCAGTAGGCACAAATGGTCTAGCTGCCGAACTTGAAATATCGCAGTAAATCCATGTCTGCGAACCTGGTAGCTGGACTTTCTTCAGCACTAGACTGGATTCTTCTTGAAGATATTTCTGGAGCTCGGGATCTGTATTTTGAGCGGCAGCTAATGCTTCAAAATCGAGAGTCTCAAGAGATTCTATTCGCAACAGCGCATCGGCGACAACATTGTCTTTTCCTGCTAGATGGTGAATATCTGTAGAAAACTGACCAATGAAATCTAAGTATCAAAACTGACGTGGAGAACATTGATCAGATTTTTTGAAAAAGCATAGGGAATTGGTTTATGGTCTGTGTAAATGGTAAATGTTCTTCCTTCAAACATATGTCTGAAGTACTTCACCGCTTGATAGATAGCAAGAAGTTCTCTATCATACGCACCATACTTCTAAGTTCAGCTGTACTTATCTTTTTTGAGAAGAATGCTAGGGGTTATCAGATGTTGTCGATGCGCTGCTAAAGAACTGCTCCTATTGTGCGGTCCGATGCGTCGGAGACAATAGCAAGATGCGCCTTTAGCTCTGGATGTGCCAACAAAGTCGCATGTGCAAGACCTTCTTTCAGCTTCCGGAGTCCAGTTAATAGAGGTTTTACCTTTGCTGTTGCCCCGCAGCAATTCGTTCAGGGGCGCATGCAGGTCCGCAGACCTAGGTATAATAAGTTGATAAAAGTTTATCGTACCTAGATACTGCTGAAGTTGTTTAACTGTCGCCGGTCTTGCATACGATCGAATTGCTTCAATTTTCTCTGGCAATGGATGAGTTCCTTTGCTGGTTACTTGGTAGCCCAGGAACTTTACCTCTGATTGGCCAAAAGTGCACTTTGACGTATTGATCACCACGTCATATTCTTTCAGTCGCTGAAAAACAATATTTAAATGAGTTAAATGTTCTTCCCTTGATGACGATGCCACTAAAATGTCGTCAATGTATGCGTAGCAAAACTCCAGGCCTCTGAGCACTTCGTCCGTAAAACCCTGGAAGGTTTGCGCTGCATTTCGTAAGCCAACGGTCATAAATGGGAATTCGAAGAGGCCGAATGGTGTTGTTATGGCAGTTTTGGGGATATCTTCTTCAGCGACTGGTATCTGGTTGTAAGCAGTACCAAATCTATTGTGGAAAAGATGAGGGCTGTGGCCGAAATCATGAATATGGCGCCCTGAATAACGGTCGGAGTATGTTCGGGCATTCAGACGACGATAGTCTCCACAAGGCTTCCACTGGTCTCCACTCTTTGGGACCATATGTAGCGGAGAAGACCAGCAACTCAACACGATGGACGTATAATGCCTATTTTCTGCATGGTGTCGAATTCTTGCTTCGCTGCTCGCAGACGGCTAAAATCTAATATATTGTTCCCTTTCATGTAGAAGTCTTAAATAATAAAATTATTTTTTTTCAATATATCATAATATATTTTTCACGAAAATCTGTGCAGAGTTTCAAGTAAAGTATCACTTTTGGTGTATTAATTTTAGCCAAGATCTAATAGGTTGTTCTTGATATGAAAGTCTTAAATACTAAAATTGAAAAGTTTTGGATTGTATTTTAATATAATTTTTCACTAAAAACTGTTATGGACTTCAAGTAAAGTATCACTTCCGGTTGTCAAATTTTATCCAAAATCTAACCAACTCTTTATATGAATGTAGTAAGCTTAAATACGGAAAATAGAAATTTTCGGCAGTTTGTTGTAAGAGTTATCGTGAACGAAAAAATCGTCACACCCACATCCACGCCCGCTCACACGCACACGCACATATACACACACGCACTCACGAACGCACACACACACATACACACACGCGTGCACGCACGCACACATCATCGTAAAAATAGTAAAAACGTGTTGTAGGGACGAGGGACCCTAATTCGTGCTTATTTACTGAAAACTCACCATCAAATTTTTGAACCGATGACATTATTTCCCTTACCTACGATATACCGGGAGGTAAAAATGGGGTGTTCTATTTGAAAAACCTGAGTTTTGTGAAAATTTTGAACTTCAACTTCAAGTTCCATTCTCGAGATATCGAGTGAAAAAGAAAAAATCAAAAAAAGTTTATTTACGCCGGAAGTGGTTGATCATGAGTAAAATATTTTTATTGTTTCGTATATAAAATTTTCTGCTGAATTCAATGATAAAATAAAAAATATAGCATTCCATTTAAAATAAAAAAGTTAGGGTCTACTTCCGGTTAAACCGGAAGTGCTACTGCTTTAAGAATATTTTAGATGAAACGGGCATGTAAGAAAACTCCTAGATACCAAATTTCGTAAAATAATATTGAGTAGTTTTTAAAATAACGATAGCGTAAGCTCATCCTAGGACACCTGTATATATATATATATATATATATATATATATATATATATATATATATATATATATATATATATATATATATACATACATATACATACATATACATTCATATACATACATACAGGATATCCGAGGACGTGCTTATATGTAATAAGAATTAAATAACTAATAAGAAATAATTTTCTGAATTTTGGAAATATTCGATTGAGAATCAGTATTTCGAAATGTATATACCCCCAAAAAAATTATCCTTTTTAACACGCTGTATAATGATACTGCAACCTGAAACTTCATATCAAATTTCTATAAAATTTGTAGATTGGAATCACTGTATATTAAACGAAGTGAATAGGAGAAACGAGAATTCATGTAACTTGGAAAAACAAAGAAATCAATAATTGATTCTGAAAACACGAGGATTCTATCAAAAGAAAATTACTGGATGAGAGGACTAAGAAGCAATCGAAATCATAAAATCTCTAAATACTTTTAATTTAAATACAGGCTCTGGCTTTGAGTTTAATAACGCCCGGTTTTTTGATGTCTGGATAAAGTGTCAGTTAATTTAACTCAAAGATAAAATAAAAATATCTCATTAATATTAGAGCGTAAATTGACAAAATTATACACATATCATTTATGTATATGATTTATCCACACATTGAAAAACCGGGCCTTAGTCGTGGTTACCTGTTGTTCATTCATAATTTTTCTGCAAATATTATTATTGTTCCGCAACTACTATCATTGTGGTCCGGATGCGGTATTTCGCTACTGAAAGTCGCTCACTTTGTCACTTTAATATGTAAGTCTTAAGTAAGGTCTAGTCTTATGTATGAACGAGTATATGTATGTTTGATCAATGTTACCATATTTTTGTAAACATGTAATCTTGATTACATATTTCTTTATATTATTGTTGTCATTTACCAGATTAACAGGCTTACTGGCTTATTCTGTAGGAATATCGTTATACCATAACGTATCGTTATGATGAAAAAGTTGTTATATAACGATAATTTTCAAAAAGCGTATTCTGTAAAACCATCGTCGTTATAGTGAAATCGTATTGTCGTTATTTTAAGTAGTTCGTGAACGATAAGGATTCACTTGTCGTTATTAAGTCCGTTAATCTCAAATGTTAGCAAATGCAAGGGTTAATTAATTTATTATTTATATTTGTGCAGGAAGAAATGGAAAATAGGTAACAAAACAAATATATAATTAACAACCATATAATTATATTTTAGAAGAAATGTTTGCGGTCGTGAAAGTCTTTTGTGGAATAATATTAATCCATTTGATAATCGTTTTTTACAAATATTCTGTCCTCAATAAAGAAATAATAATTGAAATAATATTAATATTTTTTTGCAAAATGATATTAGAATGACAATTTAGTTTTCAATAATAGCTACTAACTTTTCTAAAAAAAAAATGGCTAAAGTCGTTGTGACAAACGGTATGAGGACGTTTATAACAATATTACTTAGTGAATACGATTTTTACAAAATATCGTTCAGAATCACATCGTTATTTATAAATGTAACGATGTGATCCTAAACGACATTTTCTAAAAATCGTATTCACTAAGTAAGATCGTTATAAACGTCGTTATACCGTTTGTCATAACGACTTTAGCCATTTTTAAAAAAAAAATAGTAGCTATTATTGTAAATTAAACTGTCATTGTAATGTCATTTTGCAAGAAAATATTGACATTATTATTTTAATTATTATATCTTTATTGAGTCAAACGGATTATTATTATTGTCCGAAATCTTATGGATACTGGTTCTTGGGTTTTGAAAACATTTGTGCACAATACACACACCTTTATTAGGATTCAGCCATTACACTTACACGCTGTTATCGTTTCTATCTTCACAACGCTTCTGATCTTAAAAGTTCATAACATCGCTGTGAAGTTATACCAAGTTACACAAAAACAACTAAATTGCAAATTTTAAATAAATTACATTATAACATTTTTTCCAAGTCTTAACATGCCGCCCACCTTGGGAGCCTCGCTTCCAACAATTTTTTACATTACATGATATTTGGTTCAACTGGTAACATGCACAATTTCACAACTGGACGTTTAATCACTGCATCACTACACTTAACATCAACTACACGAATGAACCCATCAGGTCCAGGATACTGTTTGATAACTCTTCCCATCTTCCAGGCTGCAGGAGGAGCTCCATCATCTTTCACCAGAACGAGGGAGTTGACTGCTAATTCTGATTTCATTTGTTTCCATTTCTGTCTGTGCTGTAGTTCAGAAATATATTCTGAGCTCCATCGCTTCCAAAAATCTTGTTGTAGTCTTTGCAGGTATTGAAATCTGTTTAAGCGGTTTGTGCTAAGATCCATAACATTTGGATCTACTAATGCAGTGTATTGATGACCAATCAAAAAATGTGCGGGTGTTAGTGTCTGTAAGTCATTTGGATCAGGGGATAATGGAAAGAGGGGTCTTGAATTGAGGATAGCCTCAATTTGAGCAATAACGGTACTTAACTCTTCGTATGTAAGGCTCGATTCTGCTAAAAATTTTCGCAAATATAACTTCGCGCTTTTTATTCCTGCCTGCCACAGGCCACCGAAATGTGGAGAATGTGGGGGTATTAAATGCCAATTTATTCCTTTCTTTGTTAACGAATCGTTAATCATAGCTTGTTTATTGTTCAATTCAGAATAAAGTTCTTTTAATTCTGAACTTGCTCCCCGAAAATTAGTCCCATTGTCCGAGTAAACATTCAATGGTTTTCCTCGTCTTGCAATATATCTGCGGAATGCCGCTAAAAATGCTTCAGCAGATAATGAGGTAACAATTTCAAGATGAACCGCCTTTACCGCAAAACAAATAAATAAACAAATGTACGATTTAATTCGCTTGCAATCTCGTCCTGCTCTATCCATTATTAATATCGGGCCGGCATAATCAATACCAACATTGGTAAAGGGAGGCATAACAGTCACTCTTGATTTGGGTAAATCACTCATCATTGGATTAAGTTGCACAGGATTGAATCGCGCACATTTCACGCAATTTCTTACTACTTTTCTGGCGGTAGATTTGCCAGCTACTGGCCAAAATCTATTACGTACAGTATTTAACAAAGCTGTTGGTCCTGCATGCAATAATTTATGATGCATTTCGTAAAATAAAAGATCTGTTAATCGATTATTTCTAGGCAAGAGTATCGGATGCATGCCGCTTGTCGAATGAAAAGTGTGATTGTGAGAGACGTCCGCCCAACCTAATCAATCCAAACTCATCAATAAATGAATTTAACATCAAAATTGTACTTTTAGCATCTAATGGCCTTTTCTGTGTTAGAAGATAATATTCTTCTGAGAAATATTTCTTCTGAGTAAGCCTAATTAGTAAGCATAATGCATGATCTATTTCCGTAAATGAAAGTGTTCTAGCTAAATTTCTGTTAATCGGATTTTTAATCAATGAATTATTTTTAAATCGGATAATCCAAGCTATAATTCTTGTTATTTGTCTCAAACTGGAATGATTTGTTAATAATGATAAAAGCTCTTCATTAACTATTATCATTGCTGTTACTGTCTTCAATTTGGTTTCGGGAATGTCTTCCGGATGTAATTCTACATGTTCTGGGTTACTCGAGGTTTCCAATAAAAATTCTGGGGCATTCCACCAAAGATCATTCTCAGCTAATTCTGAGGCCAATGCGCCCCTGGATATTAAGTCAGCTGAATTATTTTCTGATCTGACATGATGCCATTGTCGGATGTCTGTAACCCTTTGAATCGTTGCTACTCTATTCGCCACGAACGTTGTCCATTTGCTTGGATGTGCTTGTAGCCAGGCTAAAACGATCATTGAATCTGTCCAATAAAATTCATTTATTTCGGCATTTAGCATGTGCTTGATTTTTGGCATTAAATCAGCTAACAATGTAGCTGCAAGAAGTTCAAGTCGTGGCACCGAGATTGTCTTGACAGGTGCGACTCTGGATTTAGCTATCAGTAACTTTATTTGAGTGTCATTGTTTGCATTTACGGATTTTATATAAATACAACATCCATACGCTCTCTTGGATGCATCCGAAAATCCATGAAGCTCTAGCTTCTTTGCGTCAGGGATTATCACATGGCGAGGAATTACAATATTTTTTATTTCTTTTAAATCGTACCTGAAGTTTAACCATCTTTGTTGGATATCTGTAGGCAACTCATCATCCCAATCAACGTTCAGTTTCCAGATATCTTGTATCAATAATTTTGCAATTAATATTATGAGTGCTATAAGCCCTAACGGATCCCACAGTTGTGCAGTCATCGATAGAATTGTTCGTTTGCATATTCTGCTTGTCGATTGATCTGTCAGGAAATAATGAAATTGATCGTCCTTAGGATTCCAAATAATTCCTAATGTTTTGTTAAACTCTGTGGTGGAAAATGCTAGTGATAAACAATCTTCTTCTGTTTCATCTAGTTCTTTGACATCGGATCTAAATTTTCTTAAAGGAAATCCTGCTTCTTGTAAAATTTTTGTTAAATTTTCTCGAATGCATTGTAGCTCAGCTACTGATTCTGCTCCTGTGAGGCAGTAAACAACATATAAACTTTCCTTTATAATTCTGGATTCGACCGGGTATGTGTTTTCATTCAACTCAGCCAAATTGAGCACACATCTTGTAGCCAGATATGGTGCGGCCGTCATACCAAATGTAAGAGTGTTTAATTGTAAACTCTGTAAAGGTTTGCTGGGATCATCTCGCCATAGTATTTTTTGATACTTGCGATCATCATTGTGAATCCATACCTGTCTATACATACGCGATATATCTCCTGTCAGTACAAACCTGTGCTCTCTAAATCGTAAAATAATGGCTATTAAATCGCTTTGGACTACAGGACCTTTATTTTGGATTTGGTTTATTGGGAGTCCAGCATCTAACTTGCAAGACCCATCAAATACAATCCGTAACTTAGTTGTAGTGCTAGCATGTTTAATAACCGTATGATGCGACAGGTAAAATGAGTCATTGTCAAAGGTGGATATTTCTGCATGTCGCTCGTCTAAATATTTATGTATACATTCAGAATATTGACGCTTGAAAGTTTCATCTTTGGCAAATCTACGTTCCAAAGTAAAAAATCTATATTTTGCAACATCTAATGACTGTCCCAATTCATGGCGATTTTGCTTCCATGGATATCTGACAATGAATTTCCCATCTTGGCCTCGTTGTGTTGTGTTAGCGAAGTACTCTTCGCAATGTTCTTCTTCAGGTGTAAGAATTCGTTTACTAGGTGGCATTTCATCAATCTTCCAAAATTCTTCCAATTTTGTGTTCAATGAGGTTAAAGAAAGAAGTGAAATTTCAGATGTTCGTGGTTGACTTGCTGCTTCACCGGTAACTACCCAACCAAGTTGGGTGTTGAAAAATGTAAGACCATCAGGGCTCTTTCTACGTCCTATGCGAAGAAGAGTCCAAAAGAGTGAGCCTCCAATTAATAAATCAATATCTCCTGGTACTGTGAAACTTGGATCGGCTACCTGCAAATCAGAAGGTACTGTTACAGCATGTATTGCAATCGGAGAATTTGGTATGGTTGTGCTGACTCTTGGTAATATTCCACAGATAATTTCTGCCTTAAAATTAGAACACTTTGAAAATAGTTGTACAGTAACGTTGTACTTAACATTGGTGCAGGTTTGAGTGATCCCAGTTAGTACTATATTTGCAGGTTCTTGTTTAAGATCTAGTAGTTTACAAGCTCTTTCTGATATGAAATTTGACTGGGCTGCTGAGTCTAAAATTGCACGAAGCGTTATTAAATTCCCTTTCGCATCTATAACATTGACCAAAGCAGTTGCTAGAACAACTTCCGTGAACGAAGAAGGGTTAGAAAATGCTGAACAAGAGGCCTGAACTTTTTGTTCAGTGTTTTCTGGCGTTGGAGTGCAATTAGGAGAATTAGAATTCCAATTACAATTTGACGTCTGGGATTGAGTTGGTTTGACATTAGGAGTAGTAGAATTCTCCGAGGAATTTTTCGGGTTGACATATAATGTTGTGTGATGGTTTTTACGGCACACTCTACACGTTGAAGATTGACAAGCAGAAGCATAGTGTCCTTTCTTCAGGCAATTTGTGCATAATTTTAAAGTTCTGACCTTCTCAAATCTTGTTGTGGGGTCAAGCTTCAGAAATGATTCACAATTTTGAATAAAATAATTGTCAGAACAAACTGCACACGATAACTTGTTAACTGTAGCATAAGCTTTAATTTGTTTTGGTTTTGAATCGACCTTGGGTGGTTTGACTGGATTCGTTATTTGTATTGCTTCCAACACTCCTTGCCATTTCTTTAAGAATTCTATCAGATCATTGTAAGTTGGTAAATTATCATTATCTTTATCAGAGCTTAATTTTGATTCCCATGCAGCAATTGTTTTCGAATCTAATTTCTTCAGGGCAATAGAAATCATCAGTGAATCCCATTGTTCATTGGATTCAATTAAAGAATTTAAACAATTAATGTGAGATTGCATCTCATCTAAAAATTGTCGTAAATTGGTGTGAGATTCTCTTTGAATCTCATTTAAATTTAATAGACAGTGAATATGGTTGTACACAATTCGTCTTTTGTTGTCATACCTTTTCTTTAAGGAGTTCCACGCTATATCATAATTTGCATCTGTTGTTTCCAATCAATTGATCATATTACACGGTTCTCCTTTTAATGAAGTTCTTAGATAACAAAGTTTATGACAAGGTGGTAAATCTGTATTCTCGTGAATGATTGTTGTAAAGACATCAGAAAATTGACGCCATTCTGTGAAGGTGCCATCAAATTTGGGTAAGTCAATTCTTGGTAATCTGATGTTTATTTGTAAAGAAGAAGAAATTCTTGAGGAACGAGAAGCGTTACTTTGTGCATCTACTTCGACAATGTCTGCTGCTTTATTACATTTGGATAATATGGTTTCAGCTTTAGAAATCAAAGAATAAAATGTATCTTGAAACGATTCGCGCTCGGCTAAATTTTTTGTTTCATTTTTTGGATCTAACATTTCGATTTCTTGTTGGATGAGTTCGAATTTTTCTATGACAGGTTCTATAATTTCTAATCTCTTGCGTAGATTTTTTATAGATTCCTCATCAATTTCATTTGTATCTGGATTAAGTGAAGCTAAATACTTTGTAAATAAAGTTAGTTGGGTTTTTAAACTGCCTCTTTTGTAGTTTAATTCCGTGCATCTTGATTCGTCTATCATTTGGAATGTGAGGTTTACAATAAAGGAATAATAAAATAAAGTAGACTTACTTGCACAGACACGACTGGTACCTTAATTTGGTTGATTTCGCAGACAAGGGACGAAATTTTTCCTCTTGTTCGTCTCGACGAATAAATCTGCACCGCTGGGCAACTGTACCGCACCGCTTGGCTGTTGACCGCACAGGTAGCTGCTGTACTCGCACCGCTCACCGATGGGCTGCTCTTCTGTCCGACTG
Source organism: Harpalus rubripes (assembly GCA_963082715.1). NCBI lineage: Eukaryota > Metazoa > Arthropoda > Insecta > Coleoptera > Carabidae > Harpalus > Harpalus rubripes. Next base: position 45,152,723 of record OY720449.1, on the reverse strand, counting down.
TACCGCACCGCTCACCGATGGGCTGCTTTTCTGGCCGACTGTACCGCACCGCTCACCGATCGGCTGCTCTTCTGGCCGACCGTACTGCACCGCTCACCGATGGGCTGCTTTTCTGGCCGACTGTACCGCACCGCTCACCGATGGGCCGCTCTTCTGGCCGACTGTACTGCACTGCTCACCGATGGGCTGTTGACTGCACAGCTGGACGCTTGTAGCGTTTCTACTACGTTGTTCTTCAATTCACTAAAACTTTGTTATTTTCTTTATTAATTTGTTGATGATTGTTGCTACACGTAACTTGTGTCACAACACATCCGGTTTGAAGGACCATGTACGAAATCTTATGGATACTGGTTCTTGGGAGCCATTACACTTACACGCTGTTATCGTTTCTATCTTCACAACGCTTCTGATCTTAAAAGTTCCTAACATCGCTGTGAAGTTATACCAAGATACACAAAAACAACTAAATTGCAAATTTTAAATAAATTACATTATAACATTTTTTCCAAGTCTTAACAATTATTATCCCATAGAAGACTTTCACGACCACAAACATTTCTTCTAAAATGTAGTTATGGTTGTGAATTATGTGTTTGATGTATGAATAAATGTTTCGTTACCTATTTTTAATTTCTTCCTGCACAAATATAAATAATAAATTAATAAACTCTTCCATTTGCTAACATTTGACATTAACAGACTGAATAACGACAAGTGAACCCTTATCGTTCACGAACTACTTAAAATAACTACAATACGATTTCAATATAACGACATTGGTTTTACAAAATACGCTTTTTGAAAATGATCGTTATTTAACAACTTTTTCATCATAACGATACGTTATGGCATGACGACATTCTTACAGAATAAGCCAGTAAGGCAGCACTTCGCTGTAGAAACTTCGTATTCTAATAAAATTTAACAAAGTAAACTCAAATTGTTTTATTTATATTATGAGTTCTGAAAGCTTCTTTAATTTTTTTGGAAAACATCACCATAATTGGGGTTTCGCGAATAACTCGCTTTCTATGCATCGTACGTCGATGAAGGTTATTATGAAAATTATAGAAAAGATTATTATCTACAAGATTGGATATATGCATTTTTTAACTCTTTTCGAGATATATCGAGAAGAAGGTGTAACAATAAATTTGTTTATGGACGGGATAACGCATGTATAAACTACGAAGCAACAAGCGTAATTAATACTTAGTCGAATAGGTTTTATTATTTATAACAGTTTACATTTGTCGTGACATCGAAAGAAGTTAATTTTCGAGGATTTTTAACTAATTTTTGTCTATGTTAACTTAACCGCAGTGACCAAGGTTCTGGTTATGCGTTCCGTAATGTAACCAAAACATAATTTCAGGATCGCGGTTCAATTTCGGAATGTGGTTCCTGAAAGTTTTGGTTACTTTTTTGTGACCACAACGACCACAAATTTTTTGTGGTTGTTGTGGTCATATTCTTATTTCTTTTAATATAATAAATAATATTGTATAAACATATAATTACTATATACTAAATACTATATACTATATACTGATATGTATAATATTTACGTTAGTATAAGGATAGACAAAAGTTATGTTGTCACTTATTTCTAATGACGCGGTGTTCCCTGTTTTACCGACACAAATTAACCAAGATGTTCCGAATCACAACCACTTTTCAGTGACCATAACCTGACCATTTGAACCATAACCACGGTCGTGGTTAAGTTACGGAATATACTATTAAACTCACATGAAATATCTGCGCATCGACTTAGTTCTCCAAAATTTCGACAGGATTAAAGACAATAGCTATTTGTGTATTAAGAGCGCAAAATGGGATATTGTAGATTAAGAGGTTGTTGGCAATCTCTCGAAATCGACAATGTCCATTTGCGCTCGAAACACACAAGATTTTTTCTACAGTCCTCCACCATAACAAAAAATAATAAAATGTACACTTTGTACTTACAGTACTACTTAATAGTTTTGCAATGAAAATAGGAACGTATTCAAATATGACTTCAAGATATTATTTTGGCTTTCGTTTTTACAAAAAATGAATGTCAATTTTGTAATGAATATTATTAATTTTTGTATAATTTATTTGTTTCAAGTACATTAAACTAGTGCAGTGGAAAAGTGGATGTCCATTGGTAGCGTTCACGCTAAATTTTTGCAGGTGGCAGCACAACTGTTCATACAATTTATTTTATATTTAATTTTAATTTATCGTTATTTTCGATTCTCTTTGAGCTATTGCTTCAATCTAATCTAAGCATTTTATACTTTCGTTTTTGTAAATAAATGCCCTATTTTATTTTCACAGCAGTGCGACATTTTGTTTGGTTATGAAATATACCGACAGAGCAGTTATATGTCAGATTGACTTGTGAAGGTGATAAATGTGTAAATACAGTACCATTTCTCAACATTGTATAGTTAGAAATTTGAACAGGGAGCGTTTTTTCTATTTTGTCGCGCATGAGCGGCAAAATGACAATTTGCGTTGACAAAAGAGAGCGCAATTGGCTACTTTGTATATAGACTGCAAAAAAACAATATTAAGTATATAATACATGTCGAAGTAGTTGATGAAAAAAGGAGAAATGAGCCAATTTTCAGTTGTATAAAATTTTAAAAGAATTTCATGTGAGTTTGAGTTGTTAGTAATTCGCTATTTGCTCATCGTCAAAAATCGTGTAATATATGATTTGAAGGATAATTTCATGCTGCATTCAAATTTTCAAACCGCGTTATCGTATCTCTAGTAAGATCAGTGTGGTGGCTGAAAAAATGAAAGTTTATAGGAAAACATTGACAAAAATGATTTAAAAATCATCGGTAATTTACTTCTTTCGATGCCACGACGAATGTAAACTGTTATAAGTAGTAAAATCTATTAAACTAAGTTTTAATTACGTGTTTTGCTTCGCAGTTCGTACAGCGTTATCACGTCCGTAAACGAATTCATTGTTACACCTCCGCGCTATATCTCGAAAAGAGTTAAACTTATGGAAAAATGTATATAACCAACCTTTTAGATAATAATCTTTCCTATAATTCATTATAACCTTTATCGACGTAGGAAGCGAGTTATTTGCGAAAAACTAATTTTGGTGACGTATGACCTTGAATATCTCGAATTGCCCTGCGGTTTTTTTAGGATTTTGCCATGATGTTATTTATAACATCGTAATATACGTGTATACAAAAATTCAGCTTGGTAGGAATTTTTCCGACCAAAACTCCTTATTTGACTGGACTGTTTTATTCAATTATTCAAAATCAGAAATATTCCAACTGGGGTGCTCTATTATTTATATAGGGTGTCCGGGTTTTTGAAGGCCACCATTCGGAATTCGGAAACTATAAGAGATACACTTCGATTAAATGTGACATATAGTGCGCCTTTGGGGCCTAAAATTCTTATAGGTTACTAGATAATGGGAAAACTTAATTTTGATCGATTGTGAAATTATTTCCAAATTATCAGTAATCGAGAAAACTGTTTCAAATAGAAAAGTTTGATATTTTTATTTTCTATTCAGTGGCTTACGAAAATAATTTTTCTATCGGTAAATTTTCAAGATATAATACAAACTTTTTCATCAGCTATGGTGATAATAAGGAGGCATACAGCAGCATAAAGCATGGATACGTGTGGAAAACACAACTTTATATAAAATTTATTGCGAAAAATATAAGGTTTGAAGGATAAAACAGATTTAAAATACAATAACCTTTATACTAATCAAAAGAGAAAAAAATAAGTAATTTTTAAAGTATAAATCAAATATGGCTTCCATTTGAAGTTTGTGTTTCGAAAATTTATTGATAGGAAAATTATACTGGTACTCCACTGGATAATAAAATTATCTAACTTTTCTATTTGAAACATTTTTCTCGATTACTAATAGGTTATAAATAATTTGGAAATGAAAAAATCGACCAAAATTCAGTTTTTGCTATTACCTAGTAACCTGTGATAATTTTCGGCAATTCCAATGTTCCATATAATCCAAATCTGTTATAGTTTCCAAAATACCCCGGGTTCATAAGCCCGGACAGCTGTATAAATAATTGAGTGCCCCAGCTGGAATGTTTCTGTTTGGAATAATTGAATATAACAAACATTTTTTAAAAAATTTCATCAAAATCGGACCAGTTTTTGACGATTTAGAAGATTTAATGATTTTTCTCTAACACTACTATGGAATTCATACATTCTATAACTGAAAACTGTTACAGAATGAGGACATTCTGGCATACTGTTACGGAATAATATTTCGTAATAGGCAGTCACAGACCACTAGTTTTTCAATTCACCCATTTAAAATACATGGGAAACGCAATTGTTTTCAAAATCAAGCCGGCTTTGCTTGGCGCTTTGTTTCTTTTATTTTGTCACCTCAACTGCCTTAACTGTCAAATTATAAGAGAAATGTTTACATAATCTAATTATACGCCTTGTTTTACGCGTTTGAAGCTTTTACATGGTAAGTTAAATAAAAATTATTGCTTTTGTAACATATCAATAATATTTTATTATTTTTTGTAAAATGTCAAGTGATGAGCAAAATATATTTTTATCTATTCCATACTAGTTATAGAATATACTATTCCGCTTCATTCACTCGTCTATTCGATCAAATTTAGAAATCTGTGGAAGGCAAAAATCAGGTTAACCAACCTGTAATATGACATATGTCATTGTCAATGTCACCTGCCATATGTCATGGCATATATATGTATTAGAAACATTTATCTTTTTTACTGCTAACTGTTTTTCTTCTTCTTTGTCACTAAAATAAATTTTGATATATATGTATAAGTATACGAACATCAAAGTATTTTATAAATACATATCCAGAAAATATTCATATATTTTTCAATAATTCTTCATAATATATGTTTCTCCCGAGAATCGACGCGTGAATATATGTGAAAATACAAATAATCAATTGGGAAGGGGAAGTGAATGATCTGCAGCTTATATTCGTCATTTGTAGGTTGGCAGGGAGCCAGGAATCCTAAGTAGCGTCATGTTTCCGTCATGTCAGCATATTTTAGTATCAATAACTGTCCCCTACATTTTTTATCACATGAGCGGAACACTTGGAAAAGGTTTAAAATGTTGCAAATATTCCGAAATATAAATAAAATTGGAATAACAAATTTTAGTTTTTTACTGTCGAATTTTAAATATCGCTATATAACATGCTATTGAAGTTTTTGGATACTTTTTTAATAACTTGTTAATTTTCATTTTAATTGGATGAGGCGTTGGGATTCATAAGTACATATATTTGTTCTTAGCATATGTATACAGTTGATTATACTAAAATACATCCCGTTATTAAAGTAAATAACGATTTTTAAATAATCTAATGGGCTTGTCCAACTTTTTTTGAATTTTTTATATGTTGTTAAGAATTTAAAAATAGAAATTCAATATTTTCTGTTTTCTTGAAATTTTCCTTAATAATAAATGGTTATTAAAGTTTTTGCGCGAAAGATGTGACGGCAGCGTCACTCCGCCATAAGTAGAGAGAACCGACATACGTTGTCATTAATATGCGATAATTGGTAAAAGAATAAAAATTTGTTTCCGTTACAAACTGTGAAGAAAAATTTTTAAAACATAAGTAAGCCAAAAAATGATTCTGTCTTTCTGTGATTTTCTTACATGATTAGGTATATGAGTTGTGTTAAATGTTGATTTATTCAAATCTTTAATAATATTATACATAAATAAAAATCAGGTATGTAAAATTCATAATTTTCGCTCGTTTTCGTAATCAGATTCATTATTAGTTTAAATCAATGTGATTCAACACTTTCTTTAATATAATATTGAAGGTAGGTTAATTGTACTAATCACTCATCGCCTGTCACACAATTAAAATAGTAGGTAAGTATTTAAGGTATATTTGTTTTTATAATTAATCACAAGGACAGTGTTGATTACAATAATCAAAACATATGTGATAATAAACAGTAATCCAAAATTACATTCTTATTTCCTAACTGATTACTTAGAATGACAAATATTGAGGGCATAACAATTAAAACATAAATTATGATAAGAATTGATTAAATAAGTAGTTTCTTTTGATCTTGATAATAAATTACATAAATAATATATTCAACATCTGTATTGTAGAGTATTTTTATAGTCAATCGCGTATTTATGAGCGAAATATGTATGGTCCACACTATAGTGGCATTTGTACAGGGTAACTGGACGACTGTAGTGACTCTGACGTCAAAACATGGCCACAATTTTTTATAGAAATTTTAATTACATTATTACCGGTATAAAAATACAAAATATATAACAATTTTTAGTTCGTTTTTATTTATTTATATTCCAAATTCATATGCAATGTGTAATTTCTAAAAAGCCATAGACTTGGACGGGCCCATTTTTTGTATGCTGTGAGTTAACCACTCACAACAATAAGTGGTGGAATTTCGGTCACATTTGTAGGTATAAACACCACATGGATATGTCATCATCACATCATCCCACGATTATACAGTAACTTTTTTTATTCAAATATATATTCAATGGTATGTTTTTCTGTATATTTATAATTTGTGATATTTGCTACGATCTAGACAGAAAAAAATAAAATCTGAATAACTGCGCTGTGCAATTTATAAAATAAATTTGATATACCAAATAATTAAGAAAAAACGTAATAAGTATAGATTTAATAATAATTACATTAAATGTTCAAATGAAAAAGATTCAGGAACAGAAATAATAAAGGCGTACCTATATTCAATGAACTCAATCTTCACATTAAACTTTAAAAAGTATTAATAAATAATATACGTTAAATGTAACAAAACTATTAACAAATGGAGTTAGCATTTTAGAATAAAATAAAAATAATAAATTTAATAGTGTGTATATCATTTTTAATTTGAAACAGATATATTTGCAAAATCATATGCAACAAACTAAGGTTTTCATTAGAATATACTCGTATGTATTTTTTTTAATTTACAAAAATAAACATTATTCTTAAATATCGGTTTATGATAATAACAATAACTACTTTGGTTATATGCAGCCGATGAGATGTAAAAACCAAGTCATATCCGAAACTTGAATCCAGGACTCTTGCGTTCAGTAAACGGTATCGCAGTTCGCAGTAGTTATTGTCCAAATGTTCGGTATTTGCACACATATTTTTGTGACATAAAAATTTCATACATTTGAATAACTCAACCGCAATATGATTATTGAAATCGAATATTTTACAATAATTTAACTTCTGCCATCGTAATTAGAGTAGATATATAAAATTGAATATTGAGATTTTTGTCAACGTCTTGGTTCTACAAATATTGAACAATTTCAGGCCCATGAAAAGTGTGGGAGGGGTCAGACGGGACAGTAGCCCACGCAATGGCACGAGACTATGCTTTTATGTAAATTTTTGTACAAAAATAGGCCAAAAATGCGCACATTGAGGGGCCCGCTAGTTTAATTAACTGGCCTGAACATCTTTTTATGATTTTTTTCTCGCTAGAGGCAAGTTCCAGACCAATTCATGTTTATAAATATTACATATTTTAAATAAATGAGAGAATATACATATTAATGTTAGTTTTACAAAATTATGAATATTATCGAAATAATTTTATAGAATTTTTAAATACATAATGTCTGAAAACTAAAGGTCCTAGTAAAAAAATAAAAATATGGCAGTATTTTTAAACCTACTCGCTCTAACAAACTAATTATCTATTGACAGATCTAATAACAAACAAAACATCACTAGTTTCACGAAAGAATTTTGAATTTTTTCGTAAATTAAAAATCAGGGGTAGGATTCTGTAACTCGTGCGTTATTAAACGGTACCGTTATCACTATGGTTACAATCGAAAATGACATTTTATTTGACAACTATGACGTAAATATGCCAATCATCTTATAAAAAATACGTTGCTATAGTGATAACGTTTCCTTTTGATAACGGACGAGTTACAGAATCCTACCCCTGGTGTAGCCAACACAATACCTCCCGCCATATACAGCCCGAGTCACAAAATAGTAGTTTGTACAACTAGAGTGGATATGATGTCCATATCGCATGAGGATGAAGTTTGAGCACGACACCGTAGGCGGAGTGTTAAATCATCCATTCTGCAGATTGTGAAGAAATGATAAGTTTTTTAAATGGGAGTAGAAAAAAGATGAAGTTAATCCTAATTTTCGGTTTAGCGAATTTTACCCTAATTTTGACAGTTTATCTCTTAAAATATAGTCTAATCTAATCCAAGTAACTACCTTTTTTAAACCCCTCAACAGGATGAAATCCCTATTACAGAGTGGGTTCACATTCACACACATCCATGCCTTAGTAGGATTCGAGCCCCGAGAGCACACATGACATGAGGCGTTGCTCTAACCATTAAGCCACCGGAGCTATAATAAAATGAAGATTAAATTTTAAATACCGGGATAGAATAATAAATAAATTCACTAATCCAAAAATGAGGATTTGCATAAACATTTTTGTGAATCGTTAATTTTTATTAATCTAAATACATACCTATATATTTACTTATGTTGGAAAATATATTGAATTCCCTTTCTATTGTTCTATTTACTTTTTTCTCTTTAAAACGTTACTAATATCATTTTGAAATGATTAGTTCTTTAATAGTGACATTTATCTGTCAGTTACATACATTTCAATAACTGCGTTTTGTTTGTTTAAAGCGTAAGCTCTGGGATTTAAATTATAGATAATTTTATAAATTTATCCATAAAATATATAGAAAAAGTATTAATGCAAATCTATAGAAAATTTAATAATCTTTAATTTTTATAATAACATTAATCTCGAAAAAATAACATAATGGTATTTTTCGAAGAAAAACTATTTTCAGCTCCAATAAAGTATCATTTCCGGTTATCCGATTTTCACCAAACTCTAATGGGCTCTTACCATTACAGGAAAAGTTGGAAATACAAGGTTCCAAAATTTACTGAATGATAGTATTTAAGTTAGAGTGGAAGATCCACACATAAATACAAAAACACACACACCCACACACATGCACACATACACACAGTCATCATCGTGAAAATGTTAAAATTGGATTGTACGAACCTTAAAACGTGGTCATTTACCAAAATCTCGACATGCGATTTTTAGCACGATCCCTATTCCTCCCTTACCAAGGGTAGCGGTAGGTAAAAAACAGTAATATTTTTAATCTCATATTTTGCACTTTTTAATTCTGAACTAGCTTGGATTTTGGTGTACAGCTGTTTAATCGTACTATAACGATATATAACGATAAGGGTATATTATTAATTCTGACTATATAAGAACCTTCTTTGGTACTTCTTTCATATATCTACGATATCTGGCATTAATCGATGCAGTGGTTTTAATTTTTAGCGCTTTCAACGATAAGTAAACAAGCTTTTTTTATAGATATAGGTAGCTGTACTCTCGTTTTTATTTTAGAGGCGCACTCCCGAGTGCTTGCGAATACTTCCGAATCCCGGTCATAAGCAACGCTGGCACCGCACTTCACCGCTCGCGAAATCAATGTCAATACTTTCTTATACAAAATTGTGAAGGCTAACTACTTTTACGATACGTCCGGAAGCTGACAGATCATCTATATCTTTGGTATTTACAACTTTCCTCTTAAATTAATACGTAAATAACAGCAAAATAATAATAATAATAATAATAAAAAACATTGTGTTCACTATATAACAGATTTCTAGTAAATAGACACCGGTACATAAACCATTATAAGGTATACACACAAATTTAAATTTGTATTATATTAATTAATTACATACATTTGAGTCCTCTCTATTTTTTAATCATTTTATTTGTTTAAAGGAGTATTTACAAATTATATGCACTTAAGTTATGTTTAAATTTTACTTTAATTTTATTACAAATTTAAATTTAAATTACTTTTAAGGGTTAGCGATTTTTGGTCGTTTGTACCGCTTCTAGTTAAGTATAACTTAACATTAAGGCCCGATTGTACATTGTGAGTTAAAGCCTGATTTAACCTTAAACCGAAGATAAGTCTTATATTTTCAATAACCTGAGTTGTACAATAAATAGTTTAGTGATGCGCTAGAGTTTATACTTGATTTAATTTAAACAACCAAATTTGACGACTTAAGCTTAGGTTCAACTAGATCTAACATAACTTTTATGTAATCTAATATGATTGTGAGTGAAGGCTTACTTAATAGTGGTTTTTATTCTCATATTTCAAAAGAGTATTCATAAATCAGTGTTAATTTCAACAGCTTGCTAAATATCTTGCTATATTAATAATAACTCGTCAATTTCGTTGTGCTAAATTATTTGACAAGTGTCAAACTATCATTTTTTTTTCTGGTTATATAGTAAAATACGGATATAGTTTACAAATTGTTGAAAAATAATCATTTATTACTTCAGTATAAATTGTTTTCTGCCTCAGACGATTCAGTAGATAAATTTATGGATGCATGTATTGAAATGTTTCCGAGGCAAACAGTTTTCACAGGGAGAATCAACACATTTAACATATACAACGATTACAAATTTAAACGTCGTTTCCGTTTTCCTAAAGACCGCATCGTATTATTACTGGGACATATTGGTGAAAACTTGTTAGCAACCACACTTAGAAATCAACCTATTTGCCTAATGATTCAATTATTAATGGCTATGCGATATTATGCTACTGGAACTTTCCAAAATGTTTTGGGAGATCACGTGCATATAAGCAAGGCTTTAATATCGCGAATAATTAAGAAAGTAACACAAGGTGCTATATTGAAGCCATTATTTATAAAAATGCAATCAAATGAATATATAAGTAATATAAAACAATCATTCTTCCAAATCGTGCATTTACCGGGTGTAACAGTTGACTGTACCCTTGTACGCATTCAGTCACTTTCCAAGTAACAATTCTTGACTGCGACGCAAAATCGACGTCAGATAAACATAAGCTTTTGGTACTATTCTGCTAGTCAGTAAAAGACATCATAATTACGTTGAATTTTAGTTTATATGTAATGATCACAAAAAAAACCTAAAAATTACGTCAATTTAAGGCTAGATTTCGTTATTTGGAGAAGTAATAGATTTGTTAAATAGTACTATCGAATAGCGATAATTTTGAAATCTATTATACGAGATAACTCACATATGAATGCACATACACCTTTGTTCGAATTCTGATTGTCAGAAAGAGACGTTCTAATTACGTCGAATTTTAGTTAATTTGTGACGGTTATAAAAACCTAAAAATTACGTCTATTTAACGTCAGATTTAGTTATTTGGAGACATCATATATTTGTGAAGTAATACGATCGAATAGCGATAATTTTGATACAATATAACTCGCATATGGATGTACATATACCTTTGATCGTAGTCTGATTGTCAGAAAGAGACGTCATAATTACGTTGAAGTTTAGTTAATTTCTGACCGTCTAAGGTAGCACGATCAGTACTTTGTAAGCCATAATAAAATGTAGATTTTTTAACTAAAATAAAAAATGTTACTTAACATGTAAATGAATAATTTAAATTTAGATTTTACTTAGGACCACTTATAATCGGATTTGATTAATTATATTTATTTATATTACGTCATACTTGCTAATTTGAAGATGTCAAAGATTGATGAAATAATGTCAAATATAATAACTTTGATGTCGAATTAACTCAAAAAATGATGGTACATATCACCAAACCGGTTATTGGGACGCGGGAATAGTAATATAAACAATAATTTTGTACATTGGAAAACATAAAATTTCTTATTATCAATTCTGTATACTATATACAGTGAGTCCCATTTAGAGCTGCCACCATTGGGATCTCGAGAATTAAGAGAGATACAATGTTGATTAAATGAAACTTTTTGTGCACCTATAGGCGGCCATCTCAAATGTGCTTTTGTTTTTCCAAAAATTCTCATAGGGCACTAGATAATGACGAAAAGCTTAATTTGGTCTATTTTTTCATTTCGAAATTACTTCTAAACTATCAGTCGGCTTGGCCTAGCGCACATCTCGTAACTCGCAGTGATGTCACCCGAACTATGTTCGTTTTTAACGTTAGTGTTCAAAATAACAATGGTCTGTCACACTGGTGTCGTAGTGATTTGTAGAAAAAAGAATTTTTTTCTATTTTGGTTCTTTAATACGTACTTTATGGAACTCATTTCGATGCCATAAAATACTTTTTTATGACATCTAAATGAGTTTCATAGACCCAAAATAGAAACTCCTCAAAATCAAATAACGTATATTTGTAAATACTTTTTGACGAAAGGACCAAAATAGTACAAAATACACGTTTCATAAGACATTACAACGCAATTGTCCCTTAGAAAACTCGCGGCGAGCCGTTCGTTTCTAACAAAGACGCGTGCGCTAAAATCATATCTTATGTAACTTGTAAATTAATGTACTATTTTTATATTTATTAGGTTATTAGATTCTATCGTACGATACACATACCTATTACCTAAAACATCTTTAGTCACTCGCGGCTCTTAAAACCCTCGCTGAGCGCATTCTTAACTAAAAAAGACTAGTTTTCGTTCTTGTATCATGGAATAACTATTAAATAACATTGATTTAAAAAGCTTTATTTAAATTTTTAACCTCATTTGACTTCTTATCAGTATGACAGATAACAGATGAATTTTCCTCAATGGGTATTTTACCTTCACCTTTAGGGAAGGAAAATACTGCCTTGCTCAAAAAATTCGATGGTGAGTTTTTAATGAATAACTGTGTTTTAAGATCCCTGAAATACGATTTTACTATTTTTACGATGTTTGTATTTGCGTACTTGTATGTGTGACAATTCTTTCGCCAACGATAACTCCAATATTACAACTCCAAAAATTACAATTCTTTCATGTTCTCCGTTTGTACGTCTATATGAAGAGTTGACAGTTACACTATTTACTATAGAATGTTTTCTTTTTCGCTATAATACCGTAAAAAGATATAAATAAATATAAATATATCATCACGGCATATTCCCTATTGCTAGGTGTGCCGGTCTGCTTTGTATGCAGACAAAAATATGATCTGTGTACAAAGCAGATTGGCAGACCCAGCAATGGGTAATATGCCGTGGTGATATACTTATTTGATTTATAAAACATAGAACAGGTAGGGTTTATATACGATAATTACAAATATAAGATACAAACAAAAATTAATCAGATTACAAGACTTTAAAATACAGCTATTCTCTAAAAATAAATCATATTTACTAAGTGCATGTTCATAATGTATTTATGATGAAAACTATTGTTACTATTAACTATACGAGCAAAAAACGAACCAGATTATAAGAGATTTGAGATACCGCTAACGAGAAATGAGATGTTATGTTTTCATAAATTTCTGCAAATAATATTCTCTATAGTGAAAACAACAGGATATGGTTGTAAGCATTGTAATTCTTTGTCGGTGGTTAAGTTATACCGCAGAGCGACATAAAACTTGAAATATACCTGCCAGCTCGGATATACATTAGTGGGAGTAGCTGAGAAGTAAAGTTTGGCAAAGGATTTTGGATTCTAAGGCTTGTGTGAAAGTACAAGTGGCGCCCACAGAGACTGTCCAAGGGACTTTACGAATACTAACGCTTTCATACGCACCCTTAATCAATCTCCAGAAATATTTACAACTTTGTGTATGGTATTATTTTTTTAGTTGTACAAAAGCATTGGGAAAACAAGAAGTGATCACGCAATATTCTAATGATAATATTACATTCTGGGAGAGCGACAACGTTATATTTTGACGTAATGACAATGCTATATATTTACGTAACGATAACGTTATATGTTAACGTAACTATAACGTTATATTTTCACGTAACGATATTATAGTTTGACATAACGGCAACATTATATTTTGATGTAAAGGTAACGTCATCTATAGACGTCACCTTTACGTCGAAAAATGACGTGAAAAAGAATGCCATTACAACGTCTATTCGTCGCTTAAATAACGTAGTATAGAACGTCATATGACGTCAGTATGTTGCTTGGGTTGGTGGGCCAGATGGTGAGCTGTACAGGAACAGGAAAGGTAATTTTTCATTAAACGTCCAGGGGATATTTGATTCATGCCCTGTTTCATAAACTCGTGCTAAATCTCTTGTTAATTAACATATGTTTAAAAATAGCAAATTGTTAAATTTTGACAGTTTTTCACAAAATTAATATTAATTTTTAAAAATTTGTTAGTTAACATAAGTGTTAAATTATTTATAGGAAATTATGATTTATGTTGGTATTATTAACTAATGTAAAAGCTATATATTCTTTTGTTTTCTTATAAAAACCGCTCAGTGACACGTCAAAATCGATTGTAATACGCAGTGGTACAGAAGAATACAGATGCAAGAAAGCATTAAGAAGATTATTTTAAATTGTGAATTTACATATTACAGGTATGTAAGTATTTCAATGATAAAATGTGTGATTAATTTACAAAGTGATCAAAACCATCTGATAGTCACGTGACCTTGGTAGTTTTCAATATTTTATTCCGAGGAAATAAGTATTAACAATTGTTTGCAATTCATAGGCGTATATTGCTCTGTCAATCTGTCAAATTTCCGTTACGCTGTCTGTTTATTTTTACCGTCTTTATTGCATGCGTTTCATAAAAACATAATCGATAACAAGACAAGACGCTTATTAGTGTATTTCGGTATTTGCTTGGTAAGTGAGTTACGCAAAATAATTTTAATAGCTTAATTATTGAGTTTTATAAATTAAGTTACCACCCTAAACGATTTTAACGGACGAACATCACAAATTTATTGTCGAAGCGTATTCTTTATAATAAAAATTCGCACGTCCATGAATTTACATACCAAACTTTTCTTCCCAGAATTCTAGTTTTGATGTCATTGAGGAAAGATGCGGGTCACGTGACTCAGATAGTTTTGATCACTTTGTAGCATACTCGTACACTATGTATTTAATTCAGGAATTATTTTTAAATGGTGACATTGAAGAAAATATGCTGAAAAATAGAGGACATAAATATACGGAAAGAGAAAAACAAGAATTAATTAGCATCGTTCAAAAATATAGTTGAAAATAAAAGAACAGATGTATTAGCATTAAAGAAAAATAAGAATGCGGGAGAAATATTTCAGAAGAGTACCACAGCAGAATAGAACGGTCAAGAGCAATAAAAAAATTGAAGGATTAGCAACTCTCGAAGTTGATCGATGTGTCTTCGAAACTCGTTGCCATCGTCGATGATGATACTGTAAGATAGTGGGCTCGGATGTCGGTTATGCGAGCTTTACCCCAATTGGAACTTCTATTGTAATTCCGCGCTAAAACTGTATCACCTGTAATAAAAGAACGATCTGTTCTTCTTTTTTTAGTTTAAGGACACGCAGCTGCTTTGGTTATTGCGTCCGCGAACTAAGTCGCTGGTTAAATGTTATGTAGGTTTGGAAGACGTGTAATTATAAGTATCTGAACATGTTAATTTCTTTTAAATATTTTATAATTTTCCTAACTTCGTCATTGGTAGTTTGGTTCTTAGAATCTTTAAGACAGGATATAGAGATGTTATTTTTGTTTCTCGCATCTTGGAACCTCGGACATTCGTTGAGGATATGTTTTGTGGTTAGTTCTATGTTGCATGTTTCGCATGTAGGTCTATTTTTTTTTCAGTAGTAAATGGCAATATGTAATTTTAGTATGGCCAATTGACAAGCGGGTAATAATTACTTGTTCATGACGTGATAGTGTCGCAAATCTATGTTTAGACCAAGGAAGCGCTCGTGGTTTTATAGATTTAAAGTGAGGGGAATTAGTCTCATCCCAATACTTCTGAAGCAAAAGTGTTATATATTCTTTTGGAAGGTTTATGAGATCATCTGTGGATACCTTGTTATACAAATGTGTATCATTTGGGTTGTTTACTTTTTCGACTGCATTCCTCTCAGCAATCTCGTTACCTACTATTCCGATATGGCTTGGAATCCAGAATAGAGTAACTTTAATATTATAGCTAACAGATAGATATACAGCTTTATTTAGTAAACACTGGTATACGTTTTTATAATAATTTGAATACGTGTTTTGTGAAAACTGAATGCTACTATAAAAATCCGTGAAAAAAATTATGTCAGTGACACTGTTCGTAGTACAGTCTTCTAAGTTAAGTTTGGTAATTATGCGTTCCAATACTAAAAGATCGCTGCAAACTCTGCTGTGAAGATGCTGCAACAAGGTGGAAGGCGGTAGGCGGATGTTACATTCCATTTGGGTATATAGTATGATGAACTCACTCCTATGTTTGGAATCTTGGAGCCGTCTGTATATACAGAAACATAATTATTGCTGTTCTCGTTATATTTAGACGTTAGTGCATAGAATTCATTTCTTATTAATTCGTGGGGAACTTCCTTTTTATTGAACTTGTCATGTAATATTTTGTTAATTTTAATTATATTGTCGCAGTGCCATGGATATAGTTCAATAGGATCATCATAATAGATTTCAGTCGTTTCCCTGTTAGATAATTTACAAAAGGTCTTAAAGCACTCAATAAATATTGGTCAATTTGTAGCACTGGGTTTTATTTTTCATAATACAAGCGATTTGCATTGTTGTAGAATATTGAGTTATGATTGGGATAGTCGGGGGATCTTTTCTTCTTACATTTGTATTCTGTTTTATAGATTCTCTTTGCTTTTCATGAATTTCATCTGTCAAATCTGGTCAGAAACGATTGTTTGCCCATTTAGCCGTCTATGTAGCTCTTGTAATTCTCGAGGTAGCAATGGTGGTCCATTTAAAATGAACAGCCTATATACAGATAAAAATTTATCCCGATTTAATAAATTTTATTATTTAGTAATTTAATAATGACTCCCCATTTTTTTCTTTTAGATAAAAATCAACATAACATTATGTCAACTGTCAATACGATAGAATCACAAGCGCAACTGCTAGTAACCAAACCACATGAAAAAGTGTTGCTCTCTGTAGTTTAATTAAGCTCGATTTAAATACTGATCTGTACAACAAATCAAAATGTTAAGCTTATGTTCAGTTAAATTTCGGTTTAGTTAAGCCCTGGTTGAATTCTCATATGTGCAGTTGGTTCTAAGTGAAACCTAATTTTTAAATGTATTGCACCGTATGCTTATACTTAAGGTGCACTTAACCTTTAAGGCCCGATTATACATTGAAAGTTTAAGCCTGGTTTTTGCCTTAAATCAAACACAAAATTCAGATTTTCAAATACTTGAGTTATACAATAAAACCAATAAAGGTATAGTGCTGCGGTGGAATTTAAGCTTGTTTTAAATTAAACCAGCAAATTTAGCGGCTTTGGCTTAGGTTCATTTGGATCTAACCCAACTATTATGTTATCAATGTGAGTATAAATCTACTTAATAGTTTTTTAATTCTCCTATTTGGAAAAAGTATTGTATTTAAGATTTTTATATTAATGAGAACGACATGTTAGATTTCTTCTAAAATTGGTAAACCGGAAATGATACTTTTCTTCAAGCTCTGAACAGATTTTCATGAAAAGTATAATGGGATATATTCCAAAACTTGTCAAATTTAGTATTTAAGACTTTTATATAAAGCGAAGCAACATATTAGATTTTGGCTAGAATTGATAAACCGGATAGTTTATTTGAAGCTCTGAACAGATTTTCGTGAGAAATAAATTGATACAATCCAAAACTTTTAAAATTTGGTATTTAAGACTTTTATATTAATGAGAACGACATACTAGATGTTTTCTAAAATTGATAAACCGAAAGTACTACTTTAGAGGAAACTATCAACAGATTTTTTGAAAAAATATATTAAAACATGATGCAAAACTTCTCAAATTTGGTATTTAAAACTCGTGTACAATTTGAAAAAACATCAGATTTTGATTATACCTATATGATAAACGGGAAGTGGTACTTAATTTGGAGCTCTTAACAGATTTTCGAGGAAAAACATAATAAAATATAATCCAAAATTTGGTATTACAGACTTTTCTATTTATTGGAACAATAAATTAGATTTTGTTTACAAACGATCAACTGGAAGTGATACTTTACTTAAAGCTCATTGCTATTTCAAACATGGAATTGACGAGAGGCCATGTGTTGACCACATCAGATTTTTTCTTATTCAAATAACTTCTAAACTATTAGTAATCGGGAAAAATGTTTCAAATAAAAAAGTTAGATACTTTTATTGCATAACCAGTGGCGTACTAAATAAATTTTCGAGATATAACACAAAGTTATATATTTTTTTAAATGGAACCCATATTTGATTTTAGCTGCGAAAAAATATTAATTTTTTCACTTTTCAATGATGTAAGTGTTATTGTGTTTCGTATTATAAAATATCCCGATTTAATTTATTATTTAGAGCCGTTTTCATAATAAGGCTCACTATAAAACTAACTAATATAGTTATTTAAGTAATAAGGGTAGTAAGTGCTTCTTTCCTGTTGAGGATAAGTCGAGATCTCCAATACATTTGACACCGATAGAACTGACCGCAATGCTTATTAAATTTATTGCACGATCGACGCACAAAATTTAAAAAAAAATCTGATGTGGCCAGCACATAACCTCTTGCCAGATATTTTACCTGGTTGTACGCATAAAACGAAAAATATTTTTAAATACAAATACATATATCCATGTTTCACAAAATAATTCTCACATATATTTGCAAAATCTGTGGGATATTTTAATATAAATTATCTACAATACATACATTCTCTTTATATTAAATATCCTGAATTTTTTTTTTCTACCTTCCTTTTCTTTTTCTGTATATTCGTCATTTTTTCGCAAATTCCTTTTATATTCTTTTTTATGTATATTCTTTTGCGTTGTTGACTTTTTTTATTTTCATAATCTTCATTATGATGTATAAATATTTTTGACAGTGGCATACAAATATTTTTGACAGTGACATTAATGTGTCAATTACGAACATTTGAATTTCTTGCCTTGAAGTAGTTTGATCTGAGAATTTTTACATCAAATTATTTTATATGCATTTCTTTATCTCTAAATCTATAGAAGATATAATAATGAATTTATATTTATCGAATAAAGAATTTAGCGTTCTTTAATATAAGTATTTACATAAATTTTCGATAAATAATATTTAGATGATTTTTTCTTGTAACTACTACTTCCGGTTGTCCGATTGTTACCAAAACTTAATCAAATCTTCCCATTATTGTTAGATTGAGGAATCCGTAGTTAAAAATGTCTTAAGTCTTATAGTATTTGAGAAATCGTGGATCAAACATCCACACACAAATCCACGCACACATACGGACATCATCGTAAAAATGTTATAATCGGATTCTAGGGACTTTAAAACGTGCTTATTCACTTATATTGGATTTGCAATTTTTAGCATGAATTCAATACCTCTCTTAGCGAGAGGTAATACTGTGCAGTATATAAAAGAAATGAGCTTTATTTTTAAACAAAGTTTTTTTTAAAAAAATAAGCTATATGTGGTTACAGGTACGCTATTTAACCACACTCTGCTGTGCACTAAATTTCATGCTTTCCATTCATTTGTGTGTAATTTGTGCTTCATTGTGCCTCATTGATAATTAATGAGATATTATTATGAAACATTTTATTTAAAATAGTCTTATTGTGGTTACAGACACCTGGAGCAACCACCGTCTATTGTGCTCTATATTTTGTTCTTACGGTTCATTTGTGTTCAGCTCCATTGTACCGCATTTAATATTTATGTGACATTATTATTAAACATTTTATTTAATATAATCTTATTGGCTCGTACCACGAGCACGTTTTTAACAAAACGTTGTTCTAAGAAATGTCAAATTCAAATTTCAATATTTACTTTCGCCCTTATGTTTGAAGAACGATTTTTTAAAAATATATGTTTGAATACAAACTATGTTCTGCTTTAAAATCATATTTTGATAAATTTCATATTAATTATTATTATTATTATTATTATTATTATTATTATTATTATTATTATTATTATTATTATTATTATTATTATTATTATTATTATTATTATTATTATTATTATTATTATTATTATTATTATTATTATTATTATTACTATTAATTAATGAAATTTGACATTTCTTAAAACAGCGTTTTAGTTAAAACCATGCTCGTGGTACGAGCCATTGTGGTTACAGGTACTCGAAGTAACCACATCCTGTTGTGCCTTAAGTTTTTTACTTACGATTCAAATGTGTTCAATTTCTGCTTTATTGCGCAGCATTTCAAGTTAATGTGATGTTATTATTAAACATCTCATACCCCTTTCGGGTTCAGAAGATATATTTTATTCATGAGATATAAAATTTATTTTATTCACAATCATTATAGTAATATGTCGATTTTTATACTCTTAGATGTTGGGAAATACGTCATTCCTAACTTTAATGACCATCTTTTAGGATGGAAATACCAGATTTCACTTCCACCCCACGGGATGATGTTTATGTAGAGGTTGCTTAGCAACATTGTTATAGATCCTTATAACAAAATAGAGTTGTCAAAAATATGAATTAAATTTAAGGGTTATACCTAATAGATTTATTTTGAAAATTATTGATTTAAAAAGAGGATGATTGTGAATAAAATAATATACATATATACCTCGATGGGAGTTTCATCACAGTCTTGCGCTGTACCTCCCCTCGAGGCTTCGCTTGTCGGTAATATATGAAAGTCCTCGGCTATAATAAAACACACCCCACCTCTATTTATTTATTTATTTTCAAATAGAGAATTATATGTATACAGGCCGATTGAAAAAAAGAGTGCAAAATAAATATTTCCTTTATTAATTATTATAGACGTATTAATTGCTACATTCTGGTGTAAAAAATCCGAAATTTTACTTCCGGTTTAGCCGGAAGCGAAATTATCGTTGATTTCTCAAATGGAATTTCTGTCGTTACAAAGCATGGAAAGGTAATTCTGTTTATTGACTTGGATGCAGAATTTTATGCCCTAAAACTTTTATTTGACGCGTTTTTGTTTAAAATAACTAGACGAGCAGGAAACTGATTTCCCATGTTAGTCTCATATGTACACCTTTAAGACAGACACACGGTATACAGGATGTAAACAAAACTAGGAAACGCGATTTTTGTCGGAAGTTATTGTGTTACGAAATCCCAAAATACTATAAAACTTAAGACCTGTTTAACAACGTATTCCTCAATCTGACATTAGTGGAAAGAATTGAAAAGATTTTGGTAACAATTGGGAAACCGGAAGTAGTACTTTCTTTAAATAATTCTTCTAAATATTATTTTTTTAAATGTATGTTATTGCATATATTAAAGAACATTAAATTCTACTGGGAACACTTGGAGAAAAAACAGTCTGATGAATTCGTTTGGAATGTTTTATTACTTAAACGACGTTTCGGAACCAATTATGCCTTCGCCAGGGAAATGTAAAAGTTATTAAGTTGAAATTTTGAAAAGTATTTTGCCGTAAAATAAAATTTAATTTTAGAATATTATCTACCACACAGTTTACCTTCAGAACAAGTTTTTTTTTCCTCAATTGCTGATTCTATGAAAAATGTAAGTTAGGTATTTTGCAGCTCCAAATTTTTCAAATTAGGGATATCCCCTGCAGTGGCGGTGCCTCAGATGAGGCAGTTGAGGCCAGGCCTCACCTCTTAACTTCAAAACATTTGTAAAATTTTATAATTTTATTTTGCACTTAAAATGTATTGAAGTAATACAAATCTACAATATTTGAACTCACAAACAATTATTGTTACTATAATATGCCAAATAACCATGCGAATAGTGTTATTTTCACGCGAATTTACGCCAAATTATACTGTCCTTGTGGACAATAAGTGCGAGTGCGAGTGAGTCGGCAAGATTTTACCCTCTCTACGCTATACACTACTGCAGATGCTTGTGTTCCTTATTCTTATTTTCTGTATTATTATGACAAAAAATTATTATTTCGTTTAATAATAATAGTTACAATTGTTTTAGTTAATTGTTTTATATCAAGCCACAGTCATGGCTCACTATTCTCTTTCCAATTAGGTGTATAAAAAAGTGCCCGCCATTTTACTTTTTAATAATGTAACATATGGATAATTTTACATGGGTGTAAAGCAAATTTGATGTACTTTTCAAATTTGTAAAAAAAATATAGTATGCTCCATTTGAAATTTCAAAGTAGATACTAATTACTAATAAACCGGAAGTGGTATCAGGAATGTACATCCGTCATCAAGTAGCTTACATGTTGCTGTATAAATCATGTTATATGAATGAAATTACCAACTTAATAAATAAGCGAGATATTTGCTGGGTCCATTAAAATATAACACCATGTATATATATATATATATATATATATATATATATATATATATATATATATATATATATATATATATATATATATATATATGTAAGTTTGACGCCTGGTAAACTTAGTCACCTAGACGTTGGCAACATTGGCTCGTAAAGGTGGCTGAGAAAAACCCACTAAAAGCAGCAGCGACCATTCGCATGTTATCCGTCACATAGGTTAAGTGCTGTATGTAAAACTGTCAATACCGTCAGAACGAAATACCGACAATTGTGTTGATTCAGGTACGGTATTAGATTAATGTCATGTTAATATTTACATAATGTTATAAGTCATTTGGTTATTTATTGTGGTTTAATTACAGTAATTACTTGCTGCAACTACACGTGTTGAGTTATTTCTCCAACCCTCCTCGATTTTATTAAGTCTCTGATTTCGAGACTTATAAATCAACACAATCATGGAGGTTATTAAAGCAAGATTCCACTTTGCATCCGAGGCAACAGATTCCAAAACTACGACAGTTAAAGTCAAAACAATCCAATTGGTGGGTCAACCAGAAATTTTTCAATTTCCTCAAGATCTGCAAGGGAGTGCTCTACACCCACAACTTTTTGAAAAAGCAGTGACAAAGGGAGTCGTCAAAAGTTTGAAGACACGCAACAAATTCCGAAATGTGATCATAACCTTAGCGGAAGAGGATTTGAAGGAAATTTATTTGGATGACGAAGGTAATGTTGTTTTTAATGGGTATTATTTGGAGGCAATTCAAACTGATTCCCCTATTTCATTGCAAAATCCTATTCCTGAAATCCCATCACATGAAATACGAATCCATTCCATTTCAAAAAACATGGTTCTAGAAAAATTTAATGGAAAAATTTTTAATGCTGAGTTATGGCTAAAAATTTTCGTAACAGAATGTAAAAGGTTCAATATTTTTGAAAACAAATTCATTATCACATGCCTGGGAATTCTGGAATAATTCATTTCTAAAAACGTTCAGACAAAAATCGTGGTCCGAAATCGCGTATGCTTACACATTTAAGTACTTAAATGGATCTTTTTTGGATTTTGCTTTAAAAAAGAGAAACATGTTAATAGATGTGGATCCAAACTTAACTATTAGCTCTCAAATAAACTTGATAGTGATAGCTTTACCTAATTTTGTTAGATCCCGGTTAAATAAAAATAATTTGATAAATGTAGAAGATTTAATGTCAACGCTTAGACAAATAGAACCTTTGAAAAGCAAATATAATAACAACTCAAGTGAAAGAAACGACGATAAACACAAAACCCAAAACAAACATACTCCGTGTTCGTTCTGCGAAAGTGCTGGTTTCCCTAATAGATTTCATCCAGAACAACTGTGTCGCACGAAAACAGCACACCAAAAAGTAAATAAAAACGACAAAATTAAAGTAGCAAATAATATAGAAATCCAAGACGCGATAGCTGGTACGCAAGAAGCAAAAAACTAATAGTGACCCCACTTATAAAATTAAAAATTTTGATAAATAATAAAACAGCCATCGGTCTTTATGACTCGGGGGCCAATATATCACTAATAAATTATAATTTTTGGAAAATACAAAATTTTAATAAAAATGTAAGTGGGGATAGCAGTATAAAAACGATCTCAGGAATTTCAAAAGCAGAAGGTGTGACTACTTTACCAGTAACGATTTTTAACATAACAAAACAATTTAAATTTTTCATAATAAAAAGCGAGTCATTCAGAGATGATGTATTGTTAGGTTTAGACTATAAAAGAATTCAAACTTTGTCAAGATGAAAATTTGAAAATATGGCAAAAAAATCATGTAGAAATAAAACAAATAAAAGATGATACCAGAGCTAATAAAAACATAATAAATAACATCAATAGTGAGAATAATAGTTTGAAAAATCTAATAACTAAACACAAAAAAGTTTTTGCAAAAGAAAAATTTGATATTGGCATAGTACAAAATTATGAAGCGACGATAAAACTAACAGAAAATAAATATATAGCGAAAAAACCGTATAAATGTTCGATTCATGATAAAGTAGAGATAGAAAGCCAGATCAAACAATTATTAAAGGCACAATTGAGGAATCATGCAGCCCATACGCCGCTCCGGTTACATTAGTATACAAAAAAGAAGAAGCGAGGAAATCTCGCTTATGTATAGATTATAGAGAACTTAACAAAATAGTGGTCCCGGAAAGGCAACCGTTTCCAAGAATCGAAGATTTGACGTTACGAGCGAGAAATTGTCAATATTTCACAAAGCTAGACGTGAATTCGGCGTTTTGGTCGATCCCGATACGTAACAAGGACAAATACAAAACAGCGTTCGTAACCCATCATGGGCATTGGCAATGGTGTTGTTTACCATTTGGATTAAAATCCTCGCCAGCAATTTTTCAACGAATATTGTCCAGCATAATAAGGAAAAATGAGTTAGAATCCTTCACAGTAAATTACATTGATGATATTTTAATCTATTCAAAAAACTACTGTGATCATTTAAAACATATTGCACTGATTTTGAAAGCATTACAAGAAAATGGATTCAAATTAAATCTAGCAAAGTGTGTGTTTGCACAAAGTAAAATAACATATCTGGGCCACGAAATAGGAAATAACTGTGTGAAACCCTTAAATGATAACGTAATTGCTATTAAAGATTTTCCAACACCACGGACGAAGAAACATATTAGACAATTCTTGGGAAAAATAAATTTTTATTTGGAATACATTCCTAGATCAAATATAATATTGGAACCATTTCATAAACTATTGAGAAAAAATGTAGAATTTCATTGGTCGGCAATTTACCAAGAGAATTTTACAAAAATTAAAGATTATTTATGCTCAGACCCGATTTTGGCAATTTTCGATGCAACTATCCCAATTTATATTTATACGGACGCTTGCTTACAGGGGGTGGGGGCAGTACTAAAACAACGCCAAATAGATGAAACAATAAAACCAGTATTTTTCTTTTCACGCAAATTAACAGAATCACAAAAGGCAAAGAGAGCAATTTATATTGAGTGCCTTGCAATAAAAGAGGCTATTTTATACTGGCAGTATTATTTAATAGGGCAAAAATTTACCGTGTACACAGATAATAAACCATTGGAAAACTTTAATATAAAAAAATGTAATGATCCAGAATTGAGAACAATTTTAAATTACCTGTCCCAATTTGATTTCGAAATAATATATAACCCGGGTAAAAACAATTTAGAGGCAGATTGTTTATCACGAAACCCAGTATTAGAAGAAAACACTAAAGAAGATGAAACGTCAAGAATAAAAATAGTAAATTTTCTAAAACTAGATGAAATAATTCGTAATCAAAAACAACTGAAGCTTGATGATAACTATGAAATTGAAAATAATATAATTTATAGAACATTAAATAATAGGAGGAAAATATGGTTAACTGAAGAATTTGGTACTGAATTAATAAAAAATATACATAATAAACAAGGACATATAGGGACAAAACAGTTAACTCTAACAATTACTCATAAATTCTATTTCAAAAATATGCATAAACACATAAAAACGATATGTCGCTCCTGCGAAACTTGTATAAAAAATAAAACTAGAATTGATAACTTTAAAGCTCCATTATCACAATTGGGTCCAGCTTCTGAACCATTCGAAATTATTGCATTAGACACAATAGGGGGCTTTGCAGGAAATAAAAGTACAAAAAGATACCTACACTTGCTGATTGACCATTTTACGAGATATGTCTTTATTTTGACGTCAAAAACACAAATCGCAAAAGATTTTATAAATTTAGTGAACCAAATAAAAAATGAAAATACTATACATACTTTATTAACAGATCAATACGCAGGAATTAACTCAGGAGAGTTTAAACAATATTTAAAATCCAGAAAGATAAACTTAGTTTTTACCGCAGTAGATTGTGCTTTTTCTAATGGCCTAAATGAAAGAACCAACCAAACGCTGGTCAATAGGATAAGATGTAAAATATTTGAGAATAAAGATCGCCCATGGTCCACCATAGCAAAAGAATGCGTTGATGAATACAATAATACGATCCATAGTTCAACAGGCTTCACGCCTAACTATTTACTAACCGGAAAAGATAAGTCAATTTTACCAAACGAACTCAATTCCAATAACGAAAATAATTTGAGAGATAATAGATTAATAGCGTATCAACATTCAAAAAAGGTCCATGAACAAAATAAAATCTATTATGATAAAAATAAAAATAATATAGAATACAACATAGGAGACTTAGTGTATATACAAAATGGCAATAAGTTAAATAGAAATAAATTAGACCCGATTAGAACAGGCCCATACAAAATAAAAAAAAATATCTAATTTAATATATATAATAGATAGTAGATTTAAGAAAAAGGAATCAAATTTTTTTCATGCTAGTAAACTAATTCCCTACCACTCATCTCCTGAACCTTCAGCACGAAGAGGGGGGGATGTAAGTTTGACGCCTGGTAAACTTAGTCACCTAGACGTTGGCAACATTGGCTCGTAAAGGTGGCTGAGAAAAACCCACTAAAAGCAGCAGCGACCATTCGCATGTTATCCGTCACATAGGTTAAGTGCTGTATGTAAAACTGTCAATACCGTCAGAACGAAATACCGACAATTGTGCTGATTCAGGTACGGTATTAGATTAATGTCATGTTAATATTTACATAATGTTATAAGTCATTTGGTTATTTATTGTGGTTTAATTACAGTAATTACTTGCTGCAACTACACGTGTTGAGTTATTTCTCCAACCCTCCTCGATTTTATTAAGTCTCTGATTTCGAGACTTATATATATATATATATATATATATATATATATATATATATATATATATATATATATATATATATATATATATATATACAGGGTGTCTACTTTATTTTATTTCCCAAACATAGGATATTCAATGTTAAAGTTTTGATCTGGCGATATCACTTTACCTATTAATTTTAGAAAAAAAGTGTAACAAAGAAAAATGTTCAGAGTGAAAATGTACATCGATGAGTACAAAGTTTCTTGTTTAATTGTTTCTTATGTACGAGTTAGCAGCAAAAGAATTAAGGCAATTATCAAAGTGTCATGAAAAATAAGACAATAATTTGTGTTTGATGTTTCTGACATATCTGATAGATTTGACATTTATTTTGATTTTATTATTATTAGAATAGAAAGACAATCTGTAAGTAAAAATTAATCACAAATCTAAATAATAATAAAATTGTATGAAATGTCAAATCTGTCAGATATGCGAAAAACATCAAACATAAATTGTTTTATTTTTCGTAGCACTCTGGTAATTGCCTTAAATCGAGTATTTTCTTTTGCTTCTAATGCGTACATAAGAAACAATTGAACAACAAACTTGTTACCCATCGATGCACATTTGCATTCTGAATATTTTTCTTCATTACACTTTTTTTCCTAAAAAAAATTAATAGGTAAAGAGATATCGCATTTCCTATGTTCGGAAAATAAAGTAGACACCCAGTATATATATATATATATATATATATATATATACTGGGTGTCTACTTTATGCTTATGCTTATAATAACGAAACGCTTTGTTCGATTTGAATTTGAAATTTTCTATGATAATCCATATGGATATAGTTCATCTTTTAAGATGATATTTGTTATTGTTAGTGAGCCACTAGTGTATGAAAGTTGGGTGTCACGACCATGATTATATGTTTAAAAAATTTTTACCTAAAATCCGTACAAACAGACATTTTTATTGTATTTTTAGAACTATTTTAGTGTGAATAGTACATAGAACAAACGGGAAATCAATAACTGCAGCCGTTACAAGAAAATCAAAACATTTATTGGAAGGAAGCTATCAAATATTTAAAATTAATGATATTTCAATAGAAAATAGCTCCCTCTCTAAAAAACTTCATTAAACCTAAGTAGTGTAAAAAAAAACTGGATTGGTTCTATAAATTTGAATTTTATGTTTTTAGAATTCGATTCTATAATTCGAATTCTAACCAAACTTATCTCGTTTTTAAATTATCAACTAAAAGTTTTAGTTTAAACATTCATTAAGCATTAATTGCGAAAAAGATATAACGGAAACTTTACCCCAGTATTTTTATGAACTTATTGGCCATAACTCTTTATCAACACCAATGCAGTTCAAAATTAATTGTACTAAAATTAATTTAAGAAAGTGGTATAAATTTAACAAACAAACTTTCATACGCGACATTTATAATGAAACTACTAGAAAAATTGATTAAATGGTAATGCATACAATATGGGTTCATATTAATATAAGATTTAAAATATGATGTATTTAAAAAGTTAATTCAGAATTATCGGCTGCCAACTGTTGTACTGTAACTGGCGATTTTTTAAATACTATGACAGGTTTTTTAAAAAACCGCGATTGTATAGTGTGCCCATTCTCACATGCCGACTGTGTGTCTTTAAGTCTGTTCGTTTGTATGTTTCTACTTGCACGCATATATAATTTTTGTGAAAAAAAAAATGTTTCTTTATGTGTGTTATTATCAGTACAGCACTGTGTTCAATTCAATTGTACTCGCGTGCTCGCGCATTTTTGATTTTTTGAAGTCACTACCACTTTCGTGCAGTTTATATAACGTCATAGGCCAGTAATTTGACAAAAAAGCAGTTGTGTGTTTGTCAATTCTAAATGTGTATAATTATAAACGACATTGCTACTCTTGCTAGTTAACCTAAAAAAATCAGCCTAAGTTACCTTAATTCTGTTCATTTGTATTTTGAAATAAGTCTGTACTATTTTGTACTAAACATTAGGGCCGATGCCACATTCTCAGTACATTTTTTAATTAATTAATTATTAAAACGGGGAAAACAAAAATTAAAACGGCGCGGCATTTCGCCGTGTTTCCGTCTGACAGTGACAGGACAGTTTCACTCTTGTCAGTGCCCATATGGTAAGTATTGTATCTCTATTATTTATAATTAAAAAATAACGTCCACGATGCCGGAAGTGGGTCCATCCTTCAAATCTGTAAAAGCCACTAGCTGGTGTTTTCGTTATTTTATATAAAGATTTAAGATTTATATAATTCAACTATTGTCCCAAAGAACAGGTCTGTCCGTCAGTCACACTAAAGTCATCAATTATTCTACGTCCGCCTCATAATTTTCCATCTTTATTATTATTGTGCGCTTTATAAAAGTTGTGGTTGATTTTACCAAAATAAAGTAAGCATACTAGCATACATACTTCAAAACATTTATTTTATGAAATGTGTCGGCAAGTCTGAACGCACGCATTCAACTACTTGTACTTTTTGCGCCGTACACGCCGAATTGCCCAGCCGGATTGAAATGGGCGCCGTTGGAGCAACGGCGGCCGTTCACGGCTATAGGCCATGGACGGCGTCGGTCGTATTGTGTGAATACAGCCATAAACAACCATGGTATTTTTAACCACGGCGAAAAGTCGGATAGTGTGAAAGCGGCCTTACCACCATATGTATATTATTTTTAATTAAAGTTACA
The DNA here is from genome assembly GCA_963082715.1 of Harpalus rubripes. Taxonomy (NCBI): domain Eukaryota; kingdom Metazoa; phylum Arthropoda; class Insecta; order Coleoptera; family Carabidae; genus Harpalus; species Harpalus rubripes. Next base: position 45,122,762 of record OY720449.1, on the reverse strand, counting down.
AAACTTTGAAATACAATAAAAAATTATTATAAACGTTTTTTTAAAACCGAATTAAATTTAGATTTTCTGACATGTGGAGAACACAGAAAATATTATTAATTTAATAATAATAATAATAATAATAATAATAATAATAATAATAATAATAATAATAATAATAATAATAATATTAATAATAATAATATTAATAACAATAATAATAATAAATAATAATAATAAATAATAATAATAAATAATAATAAATAATAATAAATAATAATAATAATAATGAATGAAATTGTTATATTCAACCCAAATTTGGAAAAATTACTATGAACTTGTATAACATGCAACATGCAACGTTATTGTTATTACGATATAACTTTCATAGCAACTTTGATAATTATTTTTTGCTATTCTATAGTATAGAGTTACAACAGAATGCTACATGCGCACTGCAGTAAGTAGGTACCAAATTTCACCAGTTGCTATTGTAACGTGTGAGCACCGTCGCTGCGCTAAGCTAGCGTCTAAGTATAGCGATGACGTAATAGCGCGAGCAGCCGGGCGACTTGTTTAATTACTTCCGGTTGCCTGAACCTTTTGTGATCGCTGTTGTTATGCTATCGAATATTCTTGAGCTATCTAGAAGGTAATGGCAGCTATATAAAAGGGACACAGCTATGCCCGAGAGTTACATAGTTACATAGTCAGCTGAGTTGACGAGTTGAGTTCCATTAGTGAAATCCGACAGTTTGACAGTTCAGTTGAGTCCCTGATTACATAACATTAGTTATGTGATCGAAGGTTGAGAATACAAAGGCTACGGAGTTCTGTTAGTTGTGGAAGTTAGTGAATTTAGTAGAATAGTGGTATCGTGGTAAGCGTATGCAGTACAGTGTCGAGTGGCGTACTCGGGAAGTTACTAGTATATTAGGATAGCTGTGGAAATAAATACGCGGTAGTGTTGACGAGTATTGGGAAGCTACAGTATACAAAAACAGTATCGGCGAGTCGGGAAGTTACTGGTATATTGGGATAGCTGTGGAAATGAATACTCGGTAGTGTTGACGAGTATTGGGAAGCTATAGTATACGAGAACAGTAACAGTGAGTCTGGAAATTACTGGTATACCGGGATAGCTGTGGAAGTGAATACTCGGTAGTGTTGACGAGTATTGGGAAGCTACAGTGTACAAGGACAGTAACAGCGAGTTGGAGTGGACACTCGACATTGGTGTTGAAGAATTGCGTCATACGGACAATGGGTGATACTGGATCGGACAGTTGAATGTGATATAAATGAATAGTGAAATAAATAGTGTCATAAATATAGTGATATAAATATCGCGTAAACAGTCCACAAGAGCCTGCAACAGAGCGGCAGTCTAAGATTGGAACGCGTAGTAAAATAAATGAACAGTTAATTAAATAAAAGTTTTTAATTAAAAAGTAATATTTTACCAAAACAGTACTGAAATTTCTACATTTTAAATTCTTAACAGCGGGTGTAGCCTTTACCTATACCTACATATTCTATTTCCAACTGTACGAGCATGCTTCTTTTGAATATATATATATATATATATATATATATATATATATATATATATATATATATATATATATATATATATATATATATAAATATATATATATATATATATATATATATATATATATATATATATATATATATATATATAAATATATATATATATATATATATATATATATATATATATATATATATATGTCGGAGATTGTAATATCAAAGCATGTCGTAACGATCATTTAATGAATCAAGTATTACATGAATCACTTATAATCTTGTATTGTCGTAATCGAAATGTCAAGCATTCTTGGCTACAATACTTGGATGGAATCAGTGTGTAGCGGTGCTCAGGGTGAGTGCATGTCCGCCTCGCTGAGATCATCACGTTTATATTATCGCTGTGGTTCTGAAATAGTGTTGGTCGACATAGAGTTTGCCAGTGATACTACCCCGCGACATCAGAAGTGGGATTCGCCTGCGATCCGCAATATTGTATGTGGGTTTGTGTTCTGTTGGTGAATTATAAATTGAAGTGTAGGGCCAAGCAGATTAAGATGGAAAGGCCGTCTAGCAATTTTTGCAGGTTTTCATCATAGGGCATTGACCAGTAACAAGGATTCCGTCTGTGTCCCACCCAGAGAGTGGTGACGCAATTACAAGAGCTCGTTAAGTAGAACCGTGAGTAATGAGTATTGAATTTATGTTAAGCGGTCTTCCAATACGGGTAAGAGATTTTATTACAAAGCTCAAGATATCGTTGTGAGCTATGTTGGTGGCAATTGGGTTGCTGTTGTAATAAAAGCAATTCGGTCAGTTACTTGCTGAGAAACGAGAGACGAAGTTGAGTTTGTTGTTTATGATATTGTGATGGCCGATGATCCGGATTACCGATCTCCATATATGTTATTTAAGATATTATTCATTAAAGTAGGTGTTCCTGGCAGTTGTTATATTTTGATTGATGTTTTGTCATTGAGCTTGTATGACGTAATAAGTATTTCATTTTTGGTAGCTTGATTCTACTCCTTTACATCGTCTGCGACGTGACAATATTATTAAACTGAATGTAGGTCAAGTAGTCACAGATCGGGAGTATCAACCAGTTTGCGATTTAGTTAGTTCTTTGTGAAATAACAAACGAACTAATACAAATTCCTTAAAGCGTTTCGGTATGTCAAGAAAGATTGTAAAATGTTTTCATTGTACAAGTTTCGCAAACTAACAGACACGTTGAGTAGGTACACTACAACCTTGAGGCACCTGATATATCGTTACTTACTTTTTATCCAGATATGACCGATGCGGGTGCAGAACCATGGTGTACCGAAATAGAAACTATAACATGAAAATTTCACTGGAGATCTTCAGGGAAGATAGTTAAAGGTGGAAATATGTTACAAAACTATGCTAAAGATTAATATTTTATTAACTGCAGATAAAGTTTACTGAGCTACAAATTGTAGATAGATGATATTGTTATTATCATTATTAGGTTGAGGGCTTTAAGCGCTGGTGACTTTTGTCACCGCGATCAGTAAGATCTGCTGTAGCGTATTTTGACTGAATGTCTGGAAGCCACTCCAAAGTTTTGATGAACTGAAATTTGGTATTTTATAGAACGATGACTAGTAAAGATACTTGTCATAATTCAAAGTCCCTTTTGTTGAGAGCTAATAGCAGTTTAACGTTTATCGTCGTGGGTGAAATGAATATCTCCAGGCTATGAATTATGGCTTTTCAAGTATCCACAGGAAGTGCCTAAGACTCACTTATACTACGGTACCCATTTTAGTTTTGATTCACAAGTGAAAGCAGCCTGGTTATCTGACGTTAAGTAGATTGCTTCTCCTTTGAGAGCTTGTTTAAGTTTATTGAGCACACAGATTTATTGCTTGAAATATAATGAAACCGTTGTGTATGGATTCCCTTATTTGGCAGCACGGACCAAATAAAATCGATCCAGTTTCTGCTGACTCTAGTTTAGAAATATCCGTAAACCAGGACAGATAGTCTATTTGGAAGAGTGGCCTTACTACTGTCCACCGAAGGCGATTACCAAAAACTCTCTTGTGTAGCTTTTTGTTTTAGAAATTATGAGTGGCCTACGAGATCTCCAAACTTGAAGTGTTTTGTCTTGCAGAGTGCAAAGACGTTGGCCCCAGAATCAATTCCATTACTGCACTTGGACAGGTATTCATAGCGCCTGTGGTATGTGATACAAAGAAAAACTATCGTTGCACTTCCACAAAGACGCTTGTGCTGTGTTTTGTTACATTTTGGCCGCCATGCTAACGATGCATGAGTGATCATTGGTCCAAATACGGTGATGTATGGCCAGTGGTTCGTTTCTGCCTGCAATCTCTAGTTTTTGCTAGAAGGACAGCGGCTTGTGTCCGAGGCTGCTACGGGATTTGTTTTGATGATTTTGTTAATGTATAAATTGCATGTGGACTTTTGAGTATTCAGGTTTCAGGTATCTGCGTTGACATTAAGGGTAATGTGATTGAAGTGAGAGATCGATGCATTCGATCAGTTACCGTACGATAATGCTATTTGGGAAAAATATTGTTGACAGTGGCGGGAAAGCTGTAATTATGGACGAAGTCTGTACCAGTCTGTCTCGAAATAATAAGCCAGAATGGGCGAGCATCCTGCTCAAGATCTACGAATGAGGCGATGTGTAGCACTGATAGTGAGAGAATGTATTGGATGTACCGTGTTAGCGTGCATAATATAGCGCTGTGCAGACAGTTCAAATCTGAGTGAACTTTTATCAATTGTTCATGGTATAATTTGTATGAAGTTATTGAAGTTCCTGCACGTCCATGTTCCAAAACCCTGAGACGTTACGGATGGAACTTTCATGAATATTGAAATTTAGATACAAATATGGTAGTGGTTTGAAATAGTCCCTGAGTCTATTCCCAGAACATACTATATGACTTTATTAAATTTCCGGAGAGCATGGTCGTAGCTATAAAACTTGGCGTTTTGGTTTTGATGGGGCTGTGGCCGATCAGGCTCCTCGTGACTGTTTTCGGGGTGACCATGCCAGTTTTGTCAAATTGTGAATTTGTTGAATGTTTAAATTGTGGCAAGCTAGATCATCCGCAGAGGAGTTGCACAGGACAGCTGGTTCCCGGTCTGGAGCCTGCCACGGTTGCGAAGCCGACTGTTTTATCTGAAAAACAATTGAGCAACAGAAATCTGTCAGCCATTGGAAGCAGAGAAGTCTGGCAAGACGGGACTTGCTTTTCAATTGTTTGTCTTAATGTTTGGGACGCCTAAGTGCAGCGTGATGGACGCTGGAACAAATTGCTTTAAAATATTTTGATCGTATCCAAGGATAAATTTAATTGAAGAAAGTTCATCGGATGATGGATATAAAGGAAGATAAAAAATTTGTTTCTACATCTCCTCTTGCAAGCGTTTCAGTATATTATTTTACCATCATCAAGTGCTACAATAAAAATATTTGACACAAATCAACAACAATCATTTTCCAGAGTATAATCAAGCAATAATAAACAACAAGTTTAAATAAACAACAATTTTTTTTATAAAATACCTGTGAGGATTTGTAGGCCAAACGAGAAACATTATAAAAGACAGCATCACCTGTGACAGTGTAAGATCAACTGACTAAAACTTACTAACCTCCAATAAGAGCAAAAACCAACTTGTCAAAAAATTAAACTAAAAAACACTAAGCCAAAATACAGTTAAGAAAACGAAAAGAAGAACTATCTGTTTGAATTATTTAACAAATTTAGAACATTTTGATAGCTTTAAGTTTAAGCATGCCGGATTATTTCGATTTGGTGTTACGTATTATTTACATAACACATGAATCCATGTTCTAATTTTTAAGTAGAGCGGTTCATGCGTACAATAATGAACCTTCTAGGAGGTTGAGACCACAATTTAGTCAGACTAATCGAGTGGATCGTTGAAAATCCACAGGGGTGACTAAAACTTTGAAGAGCCGACAAACTTTTATAACAAAAGTGGCTAAGGAGCAATTGAGGCGTTGGTCTGGACATTGGACATTTTCGTTAAATTCTTTAGAATTATGAACCGTGATGGAAGATGACATGCTACTGGATGCCTCTGTCATGGTGTTTCGGTATGCCACTGTGATACCTCTGCCGAAGGTAACATGGTAACTAGGTGCCTCTGTCGTGTGGTTTTCCGAGCTGGTTAAGCGATGACGGAATATTGTTCCATTGCTGGGTAAGCAATGACGGTGTGGTTTTCCGAGCTGGTTAAGCGATGACGGAATAGTGTTTCATTGCTGGGTAAGCAATGACGGTATGGTTTTCTTGCGCTGGTTAAGCGAAGATGGAATAGCGATCGATTGCTGGTTAAGCAATGATGGTTTGTCGCTGTTGGACAAGCTATAACAATGCTTGAATACTGATATTGGTAGTCATGTATTTACTGGTGAAATGTATTGTCACAGAATTATGTTTTGTTTGATGTCTTGTAAAAATGGCGGCCATTAAATAATTTAGTGTACTATAGCTAAATTTTGAGCTTAATATAAATGTGAACAAAGTTGTAACTATTTGAGCACTTATTGGTCAGAGATAGCCGAGCGAAAATACTGTGGATAAATTCTTTGTTTTCAGATAGTTCACACGAGAACGTGTGAAACGTCAGAATGGCCGTGTCGGAGATTGTAATATCAAAGCATGTCGTAACGATCATTTAATGAATCAAGTATTACATGAATCACTTATAATCTTTTAATTGTATTGTCGTAATCGAAACGTCAAGCATTCTTGGCTACAATGCTTGGATGGAATCAATGTGTAGCGGTGCTCAGGGTGAGTGCATGTCCGCCTCGCTGAGATCATCACGTTTATATTATCGCTGTGGTTCTGAAATAGTGTTGGTCGACATAGAGTTTGCCAGTGATACTACCCCGCGACATCAGAAGTGGGATTCGCCTGCGATCCGCAATATTGTATGTGGGTTTGTGTTCTGTTGGTGAATTATAAATTGAAGTGTAGGGCCAAGCAGATTAAGATGGAAAGGCCGTCTAGCAATTTTTGCAGGTTTTCATCATAGGGCATTGACCAGTAACAAGGATTCCGTCTGTGTCCCACCCAGAGAGTGGTGACGCAATTACAAGAGCTCGTTAAGTAGAACCGTGAGTAATGAGTATTGAATTTATGTTAAGCGGTCTTCCAATACGGGTAAGAGATTTTATTACAAAGCTCAAGATATCGTTGTGAGCTATGTTGGTGGCAATTGGGTTGCTGTTGTAATAAAAGCAATTCGGTCAGTTACTTGCTGAGAAACGAGAGACGAAGTTGAGTTTGTTGTTTATGATATTGTGATGGCCGATGATCCGGATTACCGATCTCCATATATGTTATTTAAGATATTATTCATTAAAGTAGGTGTTCCTGGCAGTTGTTATATTTTCCGTCTGTGTCCCACCCAGAGAGTGGTGACGCAATTACAAGAGCTCGTTAAGTAGAACCGTGAGTAATGAGTATTGAATTTATGTTAAGCGGTCTTCCAATACGGGGAAGAGATTTTATTACAAAGCTCAAGATATCGTTGTGAGCTATGTTGGTGGCAATTGGGTTGCTGTTGTAATAAAAGCAATTCGGTCAGTTACTTGCTGAGAAACGAGAGACGAAGTTGAGTTTGTTGTTTATGATATTGTGATGGCCGATGATCCGGATTACCGATCTCCATATATGTTATTTAAGATATTATTCATTAAAGTAGGTGTTCCTGGCAGTTGTTATATTTTGATTGATGTTTTGTCATTGAGCTTGTATGACGTAATAAGTATTTCATTTTTGGTAGCTTGATTCTACTCCTTTACATCGTCTGCGACGTGACAATATTATTAAACTGAATGTAGGTCAAGTAGTCACAGATCGGGAGTATCAACCAGTTTGCGATTTAGTTAGTTCTTTGTGAAATAACAAACGAACTAATACAAATTCCTTAAAGCGTTTCGGTATGTCAAGAAAGATTGTAAAATGTTTTCATTGTACAAGTTTCGCAAACTAACAGACACGTTGAGTAGGTACACTACAACCTTGAGGCACCTGATATATCGTTACTTACTTTTTATCCAGATATGACCGATGCGGGTGCAGAACCATGGTGTACCGAAATAGAAACTATAACATGAAAATTTCACTGGAGATCTTCAGGGAAGATAGTTAAAGGTGGAAATATGTTACAAAACTATGCTAAAGATTAATATTTTATTAACTGCAGATAAAGTTTACTGAGCTACAAATTGTAGATAGATGATATTGTTATTATCATTATTAGGTTGAGGGCTTTAAGCGCTGGTGACTTTTGTCACCGCGATCAGTAAGATCTGCTGTAGCGTGTTTTGACTGAATGTCTGGAAGCCACTCCAAAGTTTTGATGAACTGAAATTTGGTATTTTATAGAACGATGACTAGTAAAGATACTTGTCATAATTCAAAGTCCCTTTTGTTGAGAGCTAATAGCAGTTTAACGTTTATCGTCGTGGGTGAAATGAATATCTCCAGGCTATGAATTATGGCTTTTCAAGTATCCACAGGAAGTGCCTAAGACTCACTTATACTACGGTACCCATTTTAGTTTTGATTCACAAGTGAAAGCAGCCTGGTTATCTGACGTTAAGTAGATTGCTTCTCCTTTGAGAGCTTGTTTAAGTTTATTGAGCACACAGATTTATTGCTTGAGATATAATGAAACCGTTGTGTATGGATTCCTTTATTTGGCAGCACGGACTAAATAAAATCGATCCAGTTTCTGCTGACTCTAGTTTAGAAATATCCGTAAACCAGGACAGATAGTCTATTTGGAAGAGTGGCCTTACTACTGTCCACCGAAGGCGATTACCAAAAACTCTCTTGTGTAGCTTTTTGTTTTAGAAATTATGAGTGGCCTACGAGATCTCCAAACTTGAAGTGTTTTGTCTTGCAGAGTGCAAAGACGTTGGCCCCAGAATCAATTCCATTACTGCACTTGGACAGGTATTCATAGCGCCTGTGGTATGTGATACAAAGAAAAACTATCGTTGCACTTCCACAAAGACGCTTGTGCTGTGTTTTGTTACATTTTGGCCGCCATGCTAACGATGCATGAGTGATCATTGGTCCAAATACGGTGATGTATGGCCAGTGGTTCGTTTCTGCCTGCAATCTCTAGTTTTTGCTAGAAGGACAGCGGCTTGTGTCCGAGGCTGCTACGGGATTTGTTTTGATGATTTTGTTAATGTATAAATTGCATGTGGACTTTTGAGTATTCAGGTTTCAGGTATCTGCGTTGACATTAAGGGTAATGTGATTGAAGTGAGAGATCGATGCATTCGATCAGTTACCGTACGATAATGCTATTTGGGAAAAATATTGTTGACAGTGGCGGGAAAGCTGTAATTATGGACGAAGTCTGTACCAGTCTGTCTCGAAATAATAAGCCAGAATGGGCGAGCATCCTGCTCAAGATCTACGAATGAGGCGATGTGTAGCACTGATAGTGAGAGAATGTATTGGATGTACCGTGTTAGCGTGAATAATATAGCGCTGTGCAGACAGTTCAAATCTGAGTGAACTTTTATCAATTGTTCATGGTATAATTTGTATGAAGTTATTCAAGTTCCTGCACGTCCATGTTCCAAAACCCTGAGACGTTACGGATGGAACTTTCATGAATATTGAAATTTAGGTACAAATATGGTAGTGGTTTGAAATAGTCCCTGAGTCTATTCCCAGAACATACTATATGACTTTATTAAATTTCCGGAGAGCATGGTCGTAGCTATAAAACTTGGCGTTTTGGTTTTGATGGGGCTGTGGCCGATCAGGCTCCTCGTGACTGTTTTCGGGGTGACCATGCCAGTTTTGTCAAATTGTGAATTTGTTGAATGTTTAAATTGTGGCAAGCTAGATCATCCGCAGAGGAGTTGCACAGGACAGCTGGTTCCCGGTCTGGAGCCTGCCACGGTTGCGAAGCCGACTGTTTTATCTGAAAAACAATTGAGCAACAGAAATCTGTCAGCCATTGGAAGCAGAGAAGTCTGGCAAGACGGGACTTGCTTTTCAATTGTTTGTCTTAATGTTTGGGACGCCTAAGTGCAGCGTGATGGACGCTGGAACAAATTGCTTTAAAATATTTTGATCGTATCCAAGGATAAATTTAATTGAAGAAAGTTCATCGGATGATGGATATAAAGGAAGATAAAAAATTTGTTTCTACATCTCCTCTTGCAAGCGTTTCAGTATATTATTTTACCATCATCAAGTGCTACAATAAAAATATTTGACACAAATCAACAACAATCATTTTCCAGAGTATAATCAAGCAATAATAAACAACAAGTTTAAATAAACAACAATTTTTTTTATAAAATACCTGTGAGGATTTGTAGGCCAAACGAGAAACATTATAAAAGACAGCATCACCTGTGACAGTGTAAGATCAACTGACTAAAACTTACTAACCTCCAATAAGAGCAAAAACCAACTTGTCAAAAAATTAAACTAAAAAACACTAAGCCAAAATACAGTTAAGAAAACGAAAAGAAGAACTATCTGTTTGAATTATTTAACAAAATTAGAACATTTTGATAGCTTTAAGTTTAAGCATGCCGGATTATTTCGATTTGGTGTTACGTATTATTTACATAACACATGAATCCATGTTCTAATTTTTAAGTAGAGCAGTTCATGCGTACAATAATGAACCTTCTGGAGGTTGAGACCACAATTTAGTTAGATTAATCGAGTGGATCGTTGAAAATCCACAGGGGTGACTAAAACTTTGAAGAGCCGACAAACTTTTATAACAAAAGTGGCTAAGGAGCAATTGAGGCGTTGGTCTGGACATTGGACATTTTCGTTAAATTCTTTAGAATTATGAACCGTGATGGAAGATGACATGCTACTGGATGCCTCTGTCATGGTGTTTCGGTATGCCACTGTGATACCTCTGCCGAAGGTAACATGGTAATTAGGTGCCTCTGTCGTGTGGTTTTCCGAGCTGGTTAAGCGATGACGGAATAGTGTTCCATTGCTGGGTAAGCAATGACGGTGTGGTTTTCCGAGCTGGTTAAGCGATGACGGAATAGTGTTCCATTGCTGGGTAAGCAATGACGGTATGGTTTTCTTGCGCTGGTTAAGCGAAGATGGAATAGCGATGGATTGCTGGTTAAGCAATGATGGTTTGTCGCTGTTGGACAAGCTATAACAATGCTTGAATACTGATATTGGTAGTCATGTATTTACTGGTGAAATGTATTGTCACAGAATTATGTTTTGTTTGACGTCTTGTAAAAAAGGCGGCCATTAAATAATTTAGTGTACTATAGCTAAATTTTGAGCTTAATATAAATGTGAACAAAGTTGTAACTATTTGAGCACTTATTGGTCAGAGATAGCCGAGCGAAAATACTGTGGATACAATTAAAAGATTATAAGTGATTCATGTAATACTTGATTCATTAAATGATCGTTACGACATGCTTTGATATTACAATCTCCGACACGGCCATTCTGACGTTTCACACGTCCTCGTGTGAACTATCTGAAAACAAAGAATTTATCCACAGTATTTTCGCTCGGCTATCTCTGACCAATAAGTGCTCAAATAGTTACAACTTTGTTCACATTTATATTAAGCTCAAAATTTAGCTATAGTACACTAAATTATTTAATGGCCGCCTTTTTTACAAGACGTCAAACAAAACATAATTCTGTGACAATACATTTCACCAGTAAATACATGACTACCAATATCAGTATTCAAGCATTGTTATAGCTTGTCCAACAGCGACAAACCATCATTGCTTAACCAGCAATCCATCGCTATTCCATCTTCGCTTAACCAGCGCAAGAAAACCATACCGTCATTGCTTACCCAGCAATGGAACACTATTCCGTCATCGCTTAACCAGCTCGGAAAACCACACCGTCATTGCTTACCCAGCAATGGAACACTATTCCGTCATCGCTTAACCAGCTCGGAAAACCACACGACAGAGGCACCTAATTACCATGTTACCTTCGGCAGAGGTATCACAGTGGCATACCGAAACACCATGACAGAGGCATCCAGTAGCATGTCATCTTCCATCACGGTTCATAATTCTAAAGAATTTAACGAAAATGTCCAATGTCCAGACCAACGCCTCAATTGCTCCTTAGCCACTTTTGTTATAAAAGTTTGTCGGCTCTTCAAAGTTTTAGTCACCCCTGTGGATTTTCAACGATCCACTCGATTAATCTAACTAAATTGTGGTTTCAACCTCCAGAAGGTTCATTATTGTACGCATGAACTGCTCTACTTAAAAATTAGAACATGGATTCATGTGTTATGTAAATAATACGTAACACCAAATCGAAATAATCCGGCATGCTTAAACTTAAAGCTATCAAAATGTTCTAATTTTGTTAAATAATTCAAACAGATAGTTCTTCTTTTCGTTTTCTTAACTGTATTTTGGCTTAGTGTTTTTTAGTTTAATTTTTTGACAAGTTGGTTTTTGCTCTTATTGGAGGTTAGTAAGTTTTAGTCAGTTGATCTTACACTGTCACAGGTGATGCTGTCTTTTATAATGTTTCTCGTTTGGCCTACAAATCCTCACAGGTATTTTATAAAAAAAATTGTTGTTTATTTAAACTTGTTGTTTATTATTGCTTGATTATACTCTGGAAAATGATTGTTGTTGATTTGTGTCAAATATTTTTATTGTAGCACTTGATGATGGTAAAATAATATACTGAAACGCTTGCAAGAGGAGATGTAGAAACAAATTTTTTATCTTCCTTTATATCCATCATCCGATGAACTTTCTTCAATTAAATTTATCCTTGGATACGATCAAAATATTTTAAAGCAATTTGTTCCAGCGTCCATCACGCTGCACTTAGGCGTCCCAAACATTAAGACAAACAATTGAAAAGCAAGTCCCGTCTTGCCAGACTTCTCTGCTTCCAATGGCTGACAGATTTCTGTTGCTCAATTGTTTTTCAGATAAAACAGTCGGCTTCGCAACCGTGGCAGGCTCCAGACCGGGAACCAGCTGTCCTGTGCAACTCCTCTGCGGATGATCTAGCTTGCCACAATTTAAACATTCAACAAATTCACAATTTGACAAAACTGGCATGGTCACCCCGAAAACAGTCACGAGGAGCCTGATCGGCCACAGCCCCATCAAAACCAAAACGCCAAGTTTTATAGCTACGACCATGCTCTCCGGAAATTTAATAAAGTCATATAGTATGTTCTGGGAATAGACTCAGGGACTATTTCAAACCACTACCATATTTGTACCTAAATTTCAATATTCATGAAAGTTCCATCCGTAACGTCTCAGGGTTTTGGAACATGGACGTGCAGGAACTTGAATAACTTCATACAAATTATACCATGAACAATTGATAAAAGTTCACTCAGATTTGAACTGTCTGCACAGCGCTATATTATTCACGCTAACACGGTACATCCAATACATTCTCTCACTATCAGTGCTACACATCGCCTCATTCGTAGATCTTGAGCAGGATGCTCGCCCATTCTGGCTTATTATTTCGAGACAGACTGGTACAGACTTCGTCCATAATTACAGCTTTCCCGCCACTGTCAACAATATTTTTCCCAAATAGCATTATCGTACGGTAACTGATCGAATGCATCGATCTCTCACTTCAATCACATTACCCTTAATGTCAACGCAGATACCTGAAACCTGAATACTCAAAAGTCCACATGCAATTTATACATTAACAAAATCATCAAAACAAATCCCGTAGCAGCCTCGGACACAAGCCGCTGTCCTTCTAGCAAAAACTAGAGATTGCAGGCAGAAACAAACCACTGGCCATACATCACCGTATTTGGACCAATGATCACTCATGCATCGTTAGCATGGCGGCCAAAATGTAACAAAACACAGCACAAGCGTCTTTGTGGAAGTGCAACGATAGTTTTTCTTTGTATCACATACCACAGGCGCTATGAATACCTGTCCAAGTGCAGTAATGGAATTGATTCTGGGGCCAACGTCTTTGCACTCTGCAAGACAAAACACTTCAAGTTTGGAGATCTCGTAGGCCACTCATAATTTCTAAAACAAAAAGCTACACAAGAGAGTTTTTGGTAATCGCCTTCGGTGGACAGTAGTAAGGCCACTCTTCCAAATAGACTATCTGTCCTGGTTTACGGATATTTCTAAACTAGAGTCAGCAGAAACTGGATCGATTTTATTTAGTCCGTGCTGCCAAATAAAGGAATCCATACACAACGGTTTCATTATATCTCAAGCAATAAATCTGTGTGCTCAATAAACTTAAACAAGCTCTCAAAGGAGAAGCAATCTACTTAACGTCAGATAACCAGACTGCTTTCACTTGTGAATCAAAACTAAAATGGGTACCGTAGTATAAGTGAGTCTTAGGCACTTCCTGTGGATACTTGAAAAGCCATAATTCATAGCCTGGAGATATTCATTTCACCCACGACGATAAACGTTAAACTGCTATTAGCTCTCAACAAAAGGGACTTTGAATTATGACAAGTATCTTTACTAGTCATCGTTCTATAAAATACCAAATTTCAGTTCATCAAAACTTTGGAGTGGCTTCCAGACATTCAGTCAAAACACGCTACAGCAGATCTTACTGATCGCGGTGACAAAAGTCACCAGCGCTTAAAGCCCTCAACCTAATAATGATAATAACAATATCATCTATCTACAATTTGTAGCTCAGTAAACTTTATCTGCAGTTAATAAAATATTAATCTTTAGCATAGTTTTGTAACATATTTCCACCTTTAACTATCTTCCCTGAAGATCTCCAGTGAAATTTTCATGTTATAGTTTCTATTTCGGTACACCATGGTTCTGCACCCGCATCGGTCATATCTGGATAAAAAGTAAGTAACGATATATCAGGTGCCTCAAGGTTGTAGTGTACCTACTCAACGTGTCTGTTAGTTTGCGAAACTTGTACAATGAAAACATTTTACAATCTTTCTTGACATACCGAAACGCTTTAAGGAATTTGTATTAGTTCGTTTGTTATTTCACAAAGAACTAACTAAATCGCAAACTGGTTGATACTCCCGATCTGTGACTACTTGACCTACATTCAGTTTAATAATATTGTCACGTCGCAGACGATGTAAAGGAGTAGAAACAAGCTACCAAAAATGAAATACTTATTACGTCATACAAGCTCAATGACAAAACATCAATCAAAATATAACAACTGCCAGGAACACCTACTTTAATGAATAATATCTTAAATAACATATATGGAGATCGGTAATCCGGATCATCGGCCATCACAATATCATAAACAACAAACTCAACTTCGTCTCTCGTTTCTCAGCAAGTAACTGACCGAATTGCTTTTATTACAACAGCAACCCAATTGCCACCAACATAGCTCACAACGATATCTTGAGCTTTGTAATAAAATCTCTTACCCGTATTGGAAGACCGCTTAACATAAATCCAATACTCATTACTCACGGTTCTACTTAACGAGCTCTTGTAATTGCGTCACCACTCTCTGGGTGGGACACAGACGGAAAATATAACAACTGCCAGGAACACCTACTTTAATGAATAATATCTTAAATAACATATATGGAGATCGGTAATCCGGATCATCGGCCATCACAATATCATAAACAACAAACTCAACTTCGTCTCTCGTTTCTCAGCAAGTAACTGACCGAATTGCTTTTATTACAACAGCAACCCAATTGCCACCAACATAGCTCACAACGATATCTTGAGCTTTGTAATAAAATCTCTTACCCGTATTGGAAGACCGCTTAACATAAATTCAATACTCATTACTCACGGTTCTACTTAACGAGCTCTTGTAATTGCGTCACCACTCTCTGGGTGGGACACAGACGGAATCCTTGTTACTGGTCAATGCCCTATGATGAAAACCTGCAAAAATTGCTAGACGGCCTTTCCATCTTAATCTGCTTGGCCCTACACTTCAATTTATAATTCACCAACAGAACACAAACCCACATACAATATTGCGGATCGCAGGCGAATCCCACTTCTGATGTCGCGGGGTAGTATCACTGGCAAACTCTATGTCGACCAACACTATTTCAGAACCACAGCGATAATATAAACGTGATGATCTCAGCGAGGCGGACATGCACTCACCCTGAGCACCGCTACACATTGATTCCATCCAAGCATTGTAGCCAAGAATGCTTGACGTTTCGATTACGACAATACAATTAAAAGATTATAAGTGATTCATGTAATACTTGATTCATTAAATGATCGTTACGACATGCTTTGATATTACAATCTCCGACATATATATATATATATATATATATATATATATATATATATATATATATATATATATATATTCAAAAGAAGCATGCTCGTACAGTTGGAAATAGAATATGTAGGTATAGGTAAAGGCTACACCCGCTGTTAAGAATTTAAAATGTAGAAATTTCAGTACTGTTTTGGTAAAATATTACTTTTTAATTAAAAACTTTTATTTAATTAACTGTTCATTTATTTTACTACGCGTTCCAATCTTAGACTGCCACTCTGTTGCAGGCTCTTGTAGACTGTTTACGCGATATTTATATCACTATATTTATGACACTATTTATTTCACTATTCATTTATATCACATTCAACTGTCCGATCCAGTATCACCCATTGTCCGTATGCCGCAATTCTTCAACACCAATGTCGAGTGTCCACTCCAACTCGCTGTTACTGTCCTTGTACACTGTAGCTTCCCAATACTCGTCAACACTACCGAGTATTCACTTCCACAGCTATCCCGGTATACCAGTAATTTCCAGACTCACCGTTACTGTTCTCGTATACTATAGCTTCCCAATACTCATCAACACTACCGAGTATTCATTTCCACAGCTATCCCAATATACCAGTAACTTCCCGACTCGCCGTTACTGTTTTTGTATACTGTAGCTTCCCAATACTCGTCAACACTACCGCGTATTTATTTCCACAGCTATCCTAATATACTAGTAACTTCCCGAGTACGCCACTCGACACTGTACTGCATACTCTTACCACGATACCACTATTCTACTAAATTCACTAACTTCCACAACTAACAGAACTCCGTAGCCTTTGTATTCTCAACCCTCCGATCACATAACTAATGTTATGTAATCAGGGACTCAACTGAACTGTCAAACTGTCGGATTTCACTAATGGAACTCAACTCGTCAACTCAGCTGACTATGTAACTATGTAACTCTCGGGCATAGCTGCGTCCCTTTTATATAGCTGCCATTACCTTCTAGATAGCTCAAGAATATTCGATAGCATAACAACAGCGATCACAAAAGGTTCAGGCAACCGGAAGTAATTAAACACGTCGCCCGGCTGCTCGCGCTATTACGTCATCGCTAGCTTAGCGCAGCGACGGTGCTCACACGTTACAATAGCAACTGGTGAAATTTGGTACCTACTTACTGCAGTGCGCATGTAGCATGCTGTTGTAACTCTACACTATAGAATAGCAAAAAATAATTATCAAAGTTGCTATGAAAGTTATATCGTAATAACAATAACGTTGCATGTTGCATGTTATACAAGTTCATAGTAATTTTTCCAAATTTGGGTTGAATATAACAATTTCATTCATTATTATTATTATTATTTATTATTATTTATTATTATTATTGTTATTAATATTATTATTATTATTATTATTATTATTATTAAATTAATAATATTTTCTGTGTTCTCCACATGTCAGAAAATCGCGACATATATATATATATATATATATATATATATATATATATATATATATATATATATATATATATATATGTGTGTGTGTGTGTGTGTGTGTGTGTGTGTACTTTATATCTCCCATTTGATCCTCACGTCATCAGTTTTTGATGCAAGGGTTGCAAAACTTTTAGCTAACGTCTTTGTCGTACAAACATTGCATATACGAGATTTTTATTCGCTATCTCATTGTCATCCGTGGTTAGGAGGGAGTATAAGCTATCTCCGTCTAACCAACGGCAAAAAATGAAATAGAACCTGTATTGTAACCGCGGTAACAAGTGTCATTTTCAATTTTTTGATTTTTTTCTATATTCATATCATTCTGTCATTCGTTGTGTGTTGGTAATTTTGTTAATCTTGTGATTATACATATTGTGCATTTTGCTATTGCAAAGACGGTGTTTCTAAGATGTCCGACAATCATTGCAACATATTTCTTTTGGATAATAAAAAGGGGTATATTTCATTCATTATATTTATATCGTATTTATTCAATTGGTTTATTATTTCTAAATAACTATTTATACTTCGAATTTTGATGAATAACGAAATTGACACAGTATAGGACATACTGTCAGTTTTTACCAGTTTTTACATTACATCATAATTATTCAATTGCGAAATATGTAAGTGTCACTTCGAATTTTGATGAATAATAATATTCACACAGTAGGTATATGTGATATTAGCGAAGCGAATAACAAAATTATTGCAAATAAAATATTGAAATTGTCAAACATGACAAAGTCCTGTCATACTCCACCTTATATCAAACTAAAAAATGAAATCCCTATAATAAAACCAGGGTAGCAAGATGACGTCATTAATTTCCTCCCTCCCCTGGCGATTTTAACCGTATGTTTACTATTCATGACATGGGGATCAAGTCGTGGAAACGGACTTTATATATATATATATATATATATATATATATATATATATATATATATATATATATATATATATATATATATATATATATATATATATATATAGTGTGTTTGAAAAAGTAGATACACCTTTTTTCTCGCTTATTATTGCAAATACATTTTTTGTTCTCTTTCCGACTATACTAAATTTATTTGTATTAACAGTATTAATTTGATAAAAATAATAACTTTCTTTCGCTTGATTTTTATCATTCAGAGATCTAATTTAATATATGAGAGGGCTATAGCAATATTGAAAAACTGAAGAACAGAATTGAAATTGACAGAATCTAGCTTAATAATGTTATAGTGAATTAAGAAGACGTTCTTTAAAATGTATTTAATGTAAATGGGGAACATGTTGAATAAATGTTTTGTTACTTGTAAATTTCTTATATCATAAGTACTTAACATTAATTAAAAGTAAATTAATTTATTGACATAATATCATGAAAATAATTACTGTCATAACCCTCCCACATATTAAATTACAGCTCTTAACGATAAAAATCGAGCGAAAGAAAGTAATTATTTTTAACAAATGTGTGTGGAAACAGAACAAAAAATGCAATCCAAGTTGATGTCACTTGCGCTTATACCGGATATAAGTACCACAATTGCAATTTTCATACAATTCAATCACAAATATTGTACTGATTAAATCGTGTTCCATAAGCAATAATATATACCTATATATACAGATGCCCATTTTATTTGTTCCCGCCTGAAATTTTAGGAATAGGTAAAACAGATATGTAACATGGATTGCCTATTTATGAATTTTTAGGCGGGAACAAATGAAATGGGAACTCTGTAAATGTATATATATATATATATATATATATATATATATATATATATATATATATATATATATATATATATATATATATATCGGTGTTTACTTTTTTTGTAGACCGTGGGATATACAATTGTAAAATTATCATATTGCTGTAAATTCTGCCCTATTAATTTTAGAACAAAAGTGTAAATTTAAAAAAATGTTCAGAATTAAAATCTGTATCTATCAAGTCTAAAATTATTTTTAAATGCGTTTCGTTTGCGAAAAAGAGGCATAATAATATTATATATATATATATATATATATATATATATATATATATATATATATATATATATATATATATATATATATATATATATATATATATATATATATATATAGAATACATATAACGATTTTATTTCTTTCTATTCAAATTCATTACATGCAGAAATAGAAAAAAGTGTTTAAAAAATATTATATTCAACAAATTTCATTGTTACTACAATGTTTGTAAACTTCACGTCATAAAGTATTAATAAAATTTTCAACATAGTATAATATATATTTTATGCAAAATATTGTAATAAAATGAACATTATTTCGCCATTTCAAAGTAGCAAGTAGGTAATGTAAACAGGGATGAAAAATTTACGACCATGTAATGAAATGTTACTACAACAAATGGCGCAAGTTCTGGGTCATTTTTCTCTCCTTCGAGAAAGAGTTTTATTGTTAAGCTCGAACAATTCACGTGCATTCGACACGAATTTAGAGAACCGACTTACTGTACCTACCTATAAACCCTGACCCCTACCTAACCTCCATATTTATGTTGAAACTGGGGAGTTTGCCAGTGAAAATCCATTACCAACTTTACGACGAAAAAGAAAAATCCTTCATTTTATTATTACTTGCCATGGTTATTTGCAGTCGGAACAACCCGCTGTTTTCTTATCAGCATTATTACATCAATGTTATCATTTCAGAAGGAAAATTAACTAAGAATATTTCTGTACTGCTTTGAATATTAAACAGAAATAAAATTCAATAAAAACTAATTCTCATTATTTGTTTACTGAATTATATTTACATTTTCAATTTAATTAACTTTCCTACGTTTCGATTCCAAATGAACCATCATCAGGGATATAGTTAGAAAATAAGATCATAACTCAGTTATCTTTAGTTGCTTCTAATATATGCACGTGTTTATTACCTCTGATATTTTTTGACGACATTTTCATCGCTACATTTTTGATTTTGTAATGTAATGATCTTATTTTTCAACTGTACTTTAACTATCCCTGATTATATAATCACTGCTTACCACGACTGCATCTTCAATTATTTCTCATCATCCCTACAATCATACTAACAGTCAAATAATACCAATAAATTTATAAATGGGGATGTTAATTTATTTGTTTATAATTTAGTTTGTCCTATATATTATTTAATATTAATTGTATTTATTTTGAGCCAGAATTTCATATAATTGTAAGTTTTCATTACTATTTGATATGGATTTGTCACTGGGTGACCTCATGCGCGTGGCGAACAAAAATGAAATAATAATAATAATAGTATCATAGAAATAGTATCATTATTTGGCATGATCTAACATTAACTTTCATATTTCAAATAGGACACTCTATATATTTGCATATATGTGAAATATACTTAGAATTACGACTTCTACGATATGCTTGAAGTGAATTTTTATTGAAGAAATAAATTACAAAAAGGTAAAAGAAATTTATCTATAATTAATCAGATGGTAAGCCACATCAGGTAGGCCCGTTTTTCAGTATCACCCGCTATAGTATATCTTCATTACAAACTATAATACTGGCACCCAGTTAAGAGAATTCCCGACAGTATCATACTATACAGAACGATATTTACCACATGAAAGAGAGATATGCAGACAGCAACGCAGTATACTTTTAAACTGACTTCCGTGTGACATTAAATTAATTATTTTTTTCTGAGATGATAAATAATTTAATGAACTCAATCATTATTAAAACGTTATATCAGATATTATTTGCCAAACTCCAACAATGCAATTGCTTAACATTATTAGATGCAGTTTTGAAATGACAGCAATCGTTTGTGCCTGTTTGTGCACATATTCCCGACGTTTGTATACCCTCCATACCACCGTTATAATGGGAGGGGCCGTGAAAACGATAGTCCCCTTAAAATGAATATCAAGACCAAAATGACAGCAATCGTTTGTGCTTCGTTTGTGCTTGTTAGTGCACATATTCCCGACGTTTGTCTACCCTTCATACCACCGTTATAATGGGAGGGGCCGTGGAAACGATAGCCCCCCGCCCCCCACCAAAACGAATATCGAGACCAAAATTACAGCAATCGTTTGTGCTTCGTTTGTGCACATATTCCTGACGTTTGGGCACCCTCCATACCTCCATTACAATAAGAAGGGCCGTAGAAACGATACCCCCCCCCCCCAAATGAATATCAAGACCAAAATGACAGCAATCGTTTTTGCTTGTTTGTGCACATATTCCCGACGTCTGTGCACCCCCCCCCCCCCCCACACACCATTGTCATAATGGGAGGGGCTGTGGAAACAATAACCCTCCCACCCTCAATGAAAATCGTGACTAAAATAACAGCAATAGTTTGTGCTTGTTTGTGCACTTTATCCCGATGTTTGTGCACCTTTCCTTACCAATAAATATTTTATATAATGAAACATACGAAATAATGGAATTATACACATAAGAGTATTTTTAAAATTTGTACTATTTATTTCTGTAATAATCAAGGCTAGTAGTAATTAAAACTGTGAAACGCAATCATTTTTAGAGGAGAATAAGTATTTGTGTAGTATAGTTTGTTAGCATTATATACCGTGTGTCTATCTTAAAGGTGTACATAGGATATTAACATGGGAAATCAGTTTTTTGCAATTTCCTGCTCGCCTAATTATTTTAAGCAAAAACGCGTCAAATAAAAGTTTTAGGGTATAAAATTCTGCATCTAAATCAATAAACAGAATTATCTTTACCTGCTTTGTAACGACAGAAATTAATTATGAAAATGTCGAAAATTATGTTGAAAATATCGACAGCCATGGAATTGAACAAAAAATAAATAAATGCTTGACGTTTTATCAAATTGTCAGAAACGTCAAACAAGTTAACTTACGTTGTGACAGATAAAACGTCAAGCATTTATTTATTTTTTGTTCAATTGTATATATTTCAGTCTATCGAGGTGAAGTTAGCGACGCGTCGCTCAGCGACGGGTGCGTATGGGCCTACCGTTCAACCAAGTATTGCGCAACAGAATTCTTCATTTCTAAGAGTGATATGTAGCACAATGAACTAATATTCAATGATTACGTGATGTAGGAGTAATTACCAGTGCCCCTAGATAATAATTAAAAAATAAGTAGAAATGAGACGACTAAATATTGTCTAAATAGACAATTTATTCTAATGGTTAAATGCTGCACTCCTACGGGATGGCCAGCTACATGGCTATATGGGGGAAATTAGTAGTGTCAATAGCTATGTAATAAAATAGAATTTGAGGTGATACAGCGCAGTATTTTATTTTTAATTATTCTGAAAGTTTCATATATAGCGGAATATTTTGGCTATGTTTAAGGGTACTCCACAAACCCTCTACGGGATGGCCAGCTAGATAACTACACGGAGGTGATTAGTAGAGCCATTATCTATGTAATAAAATAGAATTTGAAGTGGTACAACGCAGTATTTTTCAAAAATTATTTAGAAAATTTCAAATAGTGGAATATTCCAGGTATATTTGAGAGTACTTTACAAACGCCCTACACGATGGCCAGCTACATGGTTAGATGAGAGTGATTAGTAGGGTCCTTAGTCGTGAAACTAAATAGAATTTAAGGTGGTACAACGCCGTATTTTTTTAAAATTATTTTGAAATTTTCATATATAGCGGAATATCCCGGCTATGTTTAAGAGTTAACTACAAACCCCACACGGGGTGACCAGCTACACTGCTATATGGGGGTGATTAGTATGGTCCTTATGCTTGAAACAATATAGAGTTTGAGGTGGTACAACACCGTACTTTTTTTAAAATATTTTAAAAAATTTCCCCTGCTAATCACCCCCATATAGCCGTGTAGCTGGCCATCCCGTAAGGGGTTTGTAGTTAACACTTAAACATAGCCGGAATATTGCGCTACATATGCAGCTTTCAAAATAATTCATGAAAAATACGGCGTTGTACCACCTCAAATCCTATTTTGTTTCAAGCATAAGGACCCTATTAATCACCCCCAAGTAGCCGTGTAGCTGACCATCCCGTAGGGGGTTTGTAGTTAACCCTTAAACATAGGCGGGATATTCAACAACATACGATACTTTTAAAATTATTAAAAAACAAAAATCGGCATTGTACCACCTCAAATTTTATTTTACTTCATAGATAAGGACCCTACCCAGTAAACATCTTTTGGTTTCTATAATGTTTCTGGAATGTGAACATTTCGAACGTAATGTTATCTTCTATGTCTTCAAATTGGTTCCAGAAATGTTGCTGGAACTCCCTATGACAGCCGTCAGGAACATTTATTGCAATGTTTTCAAAATAGTTCTGTAACTTGCCGGAACCATGCATTGAATCAATACAGAAACGTACTGATAATGTTTAATAATATGTTTTCGTAACGTTCCATAATATAAACTCTTTAACGTTATTGTAATGTTCTATAAAAAAATTAAAATATGTTTTTGAAATGTAAATAAATTGTTGTAATACTATGTTCCTGCAATATTAATATTAAATAGAAATGGGTATTTAAGAAAATGTGTTTTTGTTAATTTTATGACAAAATGTGTCATAGTAATTGATAAATAAGTAGTATACATTTTATACAAATAGATTGGTGACCCACAAAACTTTCTAGTCCTTTGCTGCAACTGGCCTACGAATTGCACTATGGATTACAAAATTTTGTTAATATTTATTTAAAAATCAGTGATGATTAAACAGTTTGACTTCGGTTATTGCACGTCGGTGTGGAGTTTGTCGAAACCATAATTTCAAATATATATTCTTCGTACTCTATACACTTGACTTGAGTGAATTTTATTAACAGCACCTGTAATGAAATAAAAAATAGGTTAACGATAAATCTGTATTAATAATAAAGCTGGGGGAAAATAATCATAATTTAGCTCAATTTGATGATCGTCATTTACTGTCAGTTTTCAGTAAATCTTTTACATCTTGTCTATTCAAATATTTGAGCTTCTTTAGACAGGAGACTACGACAGCATGCATAAAATTTAAAAAATACGTTAACCTTCAAAACTAATATACCTACTTGGCTTTACGTAACTAAATAAAATATACATACCTTTAAACCATTATATAATGAACTCGTGGAAAATAAAATACACTCTTCAATATTCCATTAGGCATTACATATTTCTATTACACTTAAATATTTGCACAAAACGATAGTCACAGTAAGACGTAAAACACAAACAGCACGATACAAGTACAAGGAAGAAATGGCGGAACACAAGCATCCACTTGCAGGTGCAAGGTGCGACTGCGCAGTTGTACAAGTTGCATTTCGTAACGTCTCTGCAATATTGCCAGTGTATATTTCTGCTATAATAGCACACGCAAGACTTTGATACATTTTGAAATAATTGTTAATTAAATTATGTTCTGAGGACATCACTGAAACATTTCAGAAATCATTCCGTATAAATCAAATTGGAAACATCCTTAAAACATTATTTTAAGATTTTTAATAACGGGGCATTTCAAAAACGTTTTAAAAACATAACAAAAATATTTCAGCGAGAATATAATTCATGAGTCACGTGACATGTTTTCCGCCAATCAACATTCAGAATCTCCATAGTTACATGTCTATCACAGCGATGATAAAAAACAAAGAAATTATCACCGTATTTACATTCGTTACTAAGGGGTTTGTTTCCTTTATTTGACATTGACAGTTAATTTTGAGTATAAAAATGTGCGACATTCGTTGGGTTGATATCAGGAACGATGAAAATAATAAAGCAATTGTCAAATTAACCATATTGTAATACAATATATTAAAAGTTAGGTTAACAGCACACACAATGTCACAAAAATTCATTATATTCTCTCTTTAAATATAAGCTCGTGATATGATTAATAATCGAAGATATTGCTCGTGAAACCGAAACAGCACATTTCACTCGTCCTTCGGACTCGTGAAATCTGCAACTCGGTTTCACTCGAAAATATCAACGATGATAATCATATCACTTGTTATATTACGTATGATAATCAAATAGATAATATTGGAACATTTGAAAAATGTCTTAAAAACATTTTAAAAATCATTCCGTATAAATCATTCCGTATAAATCAAATTGGAAACAAAACAGTATTTTAACATTTTTAATAACGGGACATTATTTCAAAAACGTCTTAAAAACATAACAAAAAATATTTCGCAGATAATCAAATTGAAACATTTTGAAATATTTCAAAAACGAAACATGTTTACTGGGTACCTATCAGCCTCATATAGCCATGCAGCTGGCCATCTCGTAAGGGTTTTGAAGAGTACCCTTAAACATAGGCGGAATATTCAAAAATATACGAAACTTGTCATCAAAACGAAACGTCGTTTCTTTGCTTCACTAATGTTTGAGTAAAATTGTGAATATGTGGAGACCCTGGGAATCTAATTTTGTGGACGAGAATGCTAACTATGTGTTTCTCGCGATTACTTTTAATTTCAACACCAAGGAAATAGTTAGCTTCTTTCATATCTTTCATTTCAAATCGTTAGTTTAATTTTTTCTTTATATTTTCAATATCTTTTAAATTCGATCTAAAAATGAGCAAGTCATATTGATACAGTTATTATTAACAGACGATCATAAATAGATGAAATGTACACACATGGATCGGCATAACTCACTTGGAAGTTTAGTTTCAAGAGATATTCATTTAAACATTTATTCCATTCTCTCCCAGATTGTTTTAATCCATACAACGATCGTTTTAACACACATACCAAATTTTCCTCACCATTTTTTATAAACCCAGGTGGCTGGTACCTGAAAATTTCTTCGTTCAGGTTTCCATTTAAATACGATGTTTTCACATCCATTTGATGTATATACCAGTCTAGTTCCGCAGCTAAGGCGAAAAGGATTCTAAGACTTTGCCATTTAACAACTGGTGAGAAAGTTTCATCAAAATCTATGTCTGGTACTTGGGAATAGCCTTGAGCAACAAGTCTTGCTTTACAGCGATCAACTTCGCCGGTTTTCGTAAATTTTCTGCGAAGAACCCATTTTGATCCAATAATTCTTCTATTTGCTGGTTTTGGAACTAACATCCATGTTTCATTTTTATACAATGAACTTATTTTTTCTTCCATACATTCCATCCATTTTTCTCTGTCTTCTTTTTTAGCATCTTCAAAACTTTTTGGTTCTTGTTCCATAAAAGCAGGGTCGGATTGGCCAGTCGGGATAATCGGGAATTTCCCGAGAGGCCGCGGCTTTTGGAGGCCGCCGCTAGGCGATCACGAACTAAAATTTGTGTGCGTAGCGTCATCTATTTCCTACGAGACCTAATTCCCATAACTCCGAAAACAATGACAACCGAACACGCTTCGGAAAAAAGGCGTGAAACCCACATTACTCAACTAAAATTTTCACCTCTAGTATTCTGGACGACTTGTCTGTTGCCTGCAAGCACAGCCGCAGCCTGTCATATTGCCATGCGTACCGCCACTGCGCAGAGTTTAACTCGAATGATTATTCGCTTATGTCTGCGTGGTTTCTTCGTATTTGACACTTATTTATTGTGTGTATATTTAAACCTTTGAAAAAATGGAAGAAAAGCGAAAATTTAAAGGTGGTGCTGAGAAGCAGAGAGAAAAAAAGAAAAAGAAGTCAGAAACAGAAGCTTCAAAATGTAAAAAATTTACAGATATATTTATATCAAACAAGATAAGGTTGCATACCGTATGTCATTTATTAATTGTAATTAAAAATAAAATTTCAGGTAGGAACAGTAATTAAAACAATAGACGAGCATATAAATGTTTCTAAAACTGCGTTAACGTCATTTTAAAATAAAACTGTAACTACGGAAATAACTAATTTTGAAAATGTAACTGAATTTTTAAAAAGTGAACAAAACAAAATCACAATAATTTGAATTACAAAAAAATCATTTGACTTAATTTCAGATACTGATAACGACGTATCTGTCCAGCCTAATATAAGTGTTACTGACGATTGTGCTCCAACTTCAGATTCAACTTCAACTATTATACCAAGTGCTTCTGAGGATGAAGACCAAAAACAATATGATTTTTTTTGAAGGCCAGTCTCAGCTAGACTCAACTCATTTTTTAAGTTTCACCCTAAACAGCCCATGTCCAATGTAAGCTTCAACACTATTAAAACTTATTTTAGAAAAGACGGTAATCAGCGCCACTGGTTGACATGCTCTGTCGATCGCGAACTTCTCTTTTGCTCTTTTTGCTTAGGAAAATAATAATTTTACCAATGGCTACAATAGCAAAACTCATTTATATGAGCGTATTACAGAACATGAAATGACATCTTCTCATACTTCCTGTGCAGAAGCATTTGTAATGAGAAGCAAATCTACAAATATCTGTAAATTTATTGTACCAAAAGCTGAGGATATCAAATATAGAAGAGCTATTCTAGAAAGAATTATTGATACAATGAAATTAATAGGAAAGAGAGGACTTAGCTACAGAGGTGGTACAAATAGTGAAGCAGCTCACACTCTGTATGACGAAACTTTGGATCATGGTAATTTTTTGGAAATACTGCTTTTATTATCAAAATATGATCCTTTCCTGAAACAACATATTGATGAATCAGTTCGCGTGGGCGCAAGAAAGAAAGAATCTAACAGAGGTCCCGGTCGACGGGACACATTTATGTCAAAGACAACTGCAAATTATGTTATTGACTCTATAAATTGTTTGATGAAGAGAATGATTGTAGAAGAGATCAAACAAGCTGGAATATTTAGTATACAGATAGACACAACACAGGATATTAACGTACATGATCAGTTATGCGTTATTATCAGATATGTCACAAATGTCGTCAACGAGCGACTAGTCGCAGTCGTGAATTGTACGTCCAGTAACGGCCAAAACTTGTTCACAACAATTTACGACATAGTAAAAAACTTGGGACTGGACATACAGAAATGTATTGGGAATTCGACAGATGGGGCTGGTAATATGCAAGGCCAGTACAACGGGTTTTCAGCTTGGTTAGATAAGGAATCACCAGGCCAAATACATGTTTGGTGCTACTCCCATATACTAAATTTAGTTATAATTGATGTAACTAAGATTTGCGTACAAGCTGTCATATTGTTCGGTTTGTTAAACACTTGTGCTATGTTTGTAAGAAAATCATATTCAAGAATGCCTATTTGGGACAAACTAATCAAAGTAGGTTGAAGTTTATATCGGTAATAGGAGAAACTAGATGGTGGGCGAAGGACAAATCTCTTTCAAAAGTTTTTGGGTCCTACAATAAGCCAGAAAATGCCCTCTATGTTGATATCATACAGACAATGAGTGAAATTTGTAGAACTGGCCGATTTTCACCAGATGTGCGTTATAAAGCTACGACTATTCTGGATTCCCTAATGAAATATGAAACAATTTTAACAGCACATGTGTTTCTTAAAATATTCATTTCAACAACTTCTCTATCTTTATATCTTCAGACTAAAGGAATGAACATGGTGCAGGCCTATAAAATGGCAAAAGAAACTATAATCACTCTTCGGGAGCAATCTCGTAATTTCGACGATATATTGAAAATGTTTCATTGAATGGGCAAACGAAACATTTCAGAATAGAAATTTAGATATCGTATTAGAAGAGGTACTGCCAAAACCAAAGAGTTTCGAGAAAGAAGAAAATGCCAGGAGAAAATGCAAGTGACTAATCTCTTCAAAACCCTATAGATAAGTTCAAAGTAAATGTACATAACATTATATTTGATAAAACCATATCAAGTTTGGAAACTAGATTTGCACGCCATGGAGATCTTTTTAGTAACATGTTATTTAGATCCCTCAAATTTTTCTAACGTACAAAATATTCAGCAAATTCAAAAAACGTATTCAGATTTAACAGAAGACATTGCAAACTGAACTACAAGCTTTTGCACAAAAGTGGAACAAAATAAGAGACGTAAATACAAATCAATATTCAATAAATGAAGATGAAGATTACGATATGTTAGAGGCAGACGAAAAATCATATGATCAAGAAATTTTAATATCAAATTGTAATAGCTGTAAAAATTGTATAGTTTGCTGTTATAATGTTTTACTAAAATTTAATTTACATACACTGTCTTATAATCATCTATTTGCAGCATATAAATTTATATTGACTCTATCATGTACACAGGTTTCTTGTGAACGTACTTTTTCGAAGTTAAAGTATATACTGAACAGACTAAGAAATTGCATGTCACAAGATAAATTAGAAGCTTTTTTATTAATGTGGAGTACGATGATCGACTGGTAGCAGAATGGAAAATTGGGAAATGATCGGACACGCAGTCTAATATAAATAATTTATTTCCTGGCCTACGTTTCGACTGTACTACAGTCTTCCTCAGGGCTCTAAAAGTATACATGAAATACAAACATGAAATTTACACTATTAACAAGGTACACTTATTTACATAAAAATTTACAACAAAATATATTAAATATTTTTTTTTAACTTACAGAAATGGTCATTGATTATAAACGGTAACGTGGAGATCCCCCATATGACCCAATGGAGATAACAAATTGAAATGTATTAAATATATTGTATTTATATAATATATCAAGTCAAATAATTTTAAGCTGGAACTCAAAGAAAACTCAAACAACTTCACTAAAAAAATTTAAAACGTTCTGAATTTGAGAAAAAACGTGTAATCAAAGATGTAAGAAAAATTTATAACAAGGACAAGCACGTAAAGTTAAGTCAAGGATTAATTAACGTTGTCCAATACGAAGGTTTTTTAAATAGAGTACTTAAGTTAACGCTTTATATACCGGACACGTTTTTTCTCAAATTCAGAACGTTTTAAATTTTTTTGTAAAGTTGTTTGAGTTTTCTTTGAGTTCCAGCTTAAAATTATTTGACTTGATATATTATATAAATACAATATATTTAATACATTTCAATTTGTTATCTCCATTGGGTCATATGGGGGATCTCCACGTTAGCGTTTATAATCAATGACCATTTCTGTAAGTTAAAAAAAAAGTATTTCATATATTTTGTTGTAAATTTTTATGTAAATAAGTGTACCTTGTTAATAGTGTAAATTTCATGTTTGTATTTCATGTATACTTTTAGAGCCCTGAGGAAGACTGTAGTACAGTCGAAACGTAGGCCAGGAAATAAATTATTTATATTAGACTGCGTGTCCGATCATTTCCCAATTTTCCATTTTTTATTAATGTCTGTAGAAAAAGATATTTAAAAAAATATTAACAATGAAGATATTATAGACTTAATTGCAAACAAAAGTTCAAACATGAAAAAAATGTTACACTTGTAATTTAATATTGTATAATATACATATTTTTTAGTAATAGTGATTGCTTAGTGATAAACTAAATGTTATTTTCAAAAGTATAGAATGTTTTGTATTTTCAATAGGTAGGTACTACTTTTTAGGAGCGTTTTTTATATTTCAACATATTTTATAACTGTTAAATTTGTACATATGCAAATAAATTCGTATTATTCAACGGCAATTCTAATTTATTACTTTGTGGCAATATAATTATAAATGAAAAAAAATACTGTAAATGAGGCCGATCGAGCTAGAATTTTCCCGGGCCGCTGAGTCTTCCCAATCCGACACTGCATAAAAGAAGAGATAATTTGATTTGCAATATTATTTTCCTGGTTCGTTGACTTTTTTTTAATCTTTCCTATCTTGTTGGATTTTTTGTTCTACAATTATCTCTTTACTTAATCCGTTAGATAAATTTTCATTTTGATTAGCATCTTTTCTACAATTATCTCTCCCACTTAATCCGGCAGATAAATTTTCATTTTGATTAGCATCTTCATTTTCTTCTGAATTTGTTCTCCCACTTAATTCTATGGGAGATTCTTCACAAAGAATTATTTCTTCAATTTCTTCTGTATTTTCTTCTGCATTGTGTCTGTTATCAGCATCATCATCATTATTAACAATCGAGAAAATGTTTTGTGTTGCTTAATTTTTTTGTTTTACTTCATTCTTCATATAATTATTATGCTTAAAAGGAAAATAATTTTCATCAAATCGAAGATCTCGACTTTCTTAGACTACTCTTTTTCACTCATTCCATATTCTGTAGGCCTTTCTAGTGGTTGAATATTTAAGCAATGTGAATGGATCTGATTTAATATTAAATTTTCCTGGTCTATTTTATTTTATTAAAGATCAACATCTACAACCAAAAACTTTTACATATTTAATACTTGGTTTCTTACCATACCAATAAAAAGCGGGAACTTCATTTTCCAACCATTTGGTGGGACATCTATTTTTGATATTAACTGCAGTTGAAACAGCTTCAGCCCAAAACTTCTGTGACAATCCACTGTTGTCTAACAAGCAACGTGCAGTTTCAACAATTGTTCTATTGGCCCATTCAGCCACACCATTTTGTTGTGGAGAATATGTATTCGTTAATTGTCTCTTGATACCATGTTCTTTCAAATAATTGTTAAACAAATTATTTACATATTCTGTCTCATTGTCTGTACGCAAACATTTTATTTTCTTATCAAAATGTAATTCAGCCATTGACTTGTATTCAAGAAAACATTTGAAAACTTCTGATTTATGTTTAATATTGTCAACAACAATGAAGCGACTAAAATCATTAATAAATGTGATGAAATATCGTTTACCTCCAAGTGACGAAGGAGTGATCGGTCCAGATACGTCACTAAATATTAACTCAAGAGGATGACTTGAACGTTTTAAAGATTTCTTAGGAAATGTTATTTGGGTTTGCTTACCTTGAATACAAGTTGAACAAATTTCATTTGATACATCTTTTTCTGAAAATGTCAATCCATTTACCATGTTCTTATTTTGTAATTTCTTTAAATATGCAAAGTTTAAATGCCCAAGTCGTTTATGCCAAAATACCATATCTTTTGATGAATTTATTATTATTTTGGCCTTCGTTGTTACATTTAGCGGTTTTAAGTAAGCAAAATATAATCCATTTTCCCGGCGTGCAGTTAAAATTACTTCTTTGTTCCTCATAATTCTTGCAACTCTATATTCAAATACTATGGTAAATCCTTTTTTCATAATTCTTTAAATAGATAAAAGATTTCCATCTATTTCAGGAATAACCAAAACATTGTTTATAATAATTTCCCTTGAGCCATTGCCTATTTTTGTAGAATATTTCCCTACCCCTTCTGCCGTGACTTTTAATTTTTGTCCGTTTGCTATTTTAACGTAAAAATCTTCTTTAATTTTAATACTTGTTAAATTATTTTTCTCAGATGTCAAATGATCGGTAGCACCACTGTCTAAACACGATTTATTTACGTCTACTTTCTTATTATATGTATACATACATGTAGCTTCAAATTTTTGACAAAATTTTGTCGATATATTCTTCATTCTTTCTTGATTTTTCTTTTTGAAGCAATATTTGGCAATATGTCCTGGTTTACCGCAGAAATAGCATGTTTTAACTTTGGAATTATTTAATGAAAATAATGCTTTTGACGGATCACTGCTACTTGATATTTCACAGGTATTTTTCTTATTTCTTTTAGATTTTTCATTTATTAAATTTTTTTTAACTTTGGTAACTGAAATAGAACCTGAAGCCTCCATTCCAACAACCAAAGTGTCAAAGTCATCTGGTAGACCCGTCAATAATATGTGTGCGAATTCTTCATCTGACAATCCGATACCTGCAGCGTCAAGTTTCAATGCAATTTTTGACATTCTTTCAAAATATTCAGTCATGGATTCATCAGTTTTTAAATGGGACGCGTATAATTCTCGATTTAAGTGAATTACATGGATTAATCCTATCGATGTGTGAGCCTTCTTTAAAGATAACCATGCATCTTTTGCAGATTTCACATCGCGGATAAAGTTAACTGGTTATCGTCTATAGAATTGCAAAGAATACTCATGGCCTTTCTATCATTTAGACTTTGTTCTGCAGTTCTCGTGTTCATCTCAGGAAACCCAGGCTCAATAGCCGACCATACATTTTTGGCTTCCAACAAAATTTGAACACGAAAAGCCCAATTCAAATAATTATTCCCGTTTAGCTTCTCAATATCTGTTTTAATGTCCATTATGTTTTTCTAGAAATAACACGGTGAATAATTTGAAATCAAAATCTGAAATAAAAGTCTGGGTTTGGGTTCATAACCTATTGGAATAAGCAGTGACGAAGACCTGAAGATAGAAAACACAATAAATTAACCAGTTCAAATAAAAATCAAAATTATTTATTTTATAAAATATTTTTCAAAAATGACATTTTCATTCAAAATCAATCAATCAAAAATTAAAAACAACTATCACGTATCATACTAGATAATTATTCTTTTTTATTATTATTAAATAATTTGGCAATCATTATTTATATAAAATATCTAAGTTCAATAGTATCGTTGAATGAGCATACAAAATTTTAACATCATATTTGCACTAGGGAGATACTATTCACAATTATCTGATTTTCTATGTTAATCTCCTATGTATCGGTCGGTATATGTATATATATATATATATATATATATATATATATATATATATATATATATATATATATATATATATATATATAAACGGTAGCCTAATATACAAATGATACCTTGATCGGCCCGAAACGACGTTGTTAAGCCCACCTTCGGGCCGATTAACGTTTACGTGTATATCTTCATTTTCCCGAGATATGACAACATTGCATTACAATAAATATCGCTATTCTCAAAGTTTTGATTAAAATATAAGTTGACGTGTTGTGCACGAAAAACAATTAAAAAAGTAAAAGTGTTGGATCGCAGCTTCTATTACTAATTAAGAATTGAAATTTAGCATGTTGATTCAGAATGCAGTTTTTATATAAAAGATTAATAAATTTTTATTAGACATTGATTCCAAAAATTTCTCTTTTCCGTATTTAAGTTAAATAAAAATATATTTATATAAGCAAAACATTTTAATTTTAATAATAGAGACTTAGGGGAGTATCATATTAGATTTTGACTAAAATTGATAAACCAGTACTGATACTTCAAGCTCTGAAAATTTTTTTGTGAAAAATACATTATGATATATTCCAAAACTTTTCAAATTTAGTATTTAAGACTAATATATGAAGGTGTGCAACATATTAGATTTTGGCTGAAATTGATAAACCGGAAGTGATACTTTACTCGAAGCTCTGAAAAGATTTTTGTGAAAAATATATTATGGATACTTTTCAAATTTGGTATTTAAGACTTTTATATTAATAAGAACGACATATTAGTTTTTTTTCCAAAATTGATAAACCGGAATTAGTACCTACTTGACTGAAAACTATAAACAGATTTTCTTGAAATAATATATTAAAACATGATCCAAAACTTCTCAAATTTTGTATTTATAACTCGTATGTAATTTGGAACAAAATTCTAGATCTTGACTATACCTATATGATAAAACGGTAGTAGTACTTAATTTGGAGCTCTTAACTGATTTTCGAGGATTATAGACTTTTCTATTTATTGGAACAACAAAGTAGATTTTTTTATAAACGATCAACCGGAAGTGTAATACTTTATTTAAAGCTCATTGCTATTTTAAACATGGAATTAGCGGAAGGTCATGTGCTGGCCCCATCAGATTTTTTCTACTGTTTTCGCGCGTGAACGCCTGGTCCGCTTTTACAATTTTACTTTTCGAGATAAAGAAGCCCAAAAATCTTCTATGGGATGAGCTTGGAGAAGATTAGGGGAATTGTCATTTCGTGGAATAAATGGTATGTTCTGCTGAGTTAGCCAATTTTGAGTTTGTTTTGCATAGTGACGCAGGACGCAAGGTCTGGCCGGAACATAAAATCGTGTTCTTCTTCAATATAATTAACTAATTTCGTTAGACAATTATCGATGTACCTTTGACTATGCAAGACAAACTCAAAATTGGCTAACAGACCAAAACATACCATTGGTTCCACAAATGAAAACCCAGGTTCGTCCCATAGACGATTTTTATCTCAAAAAGCTTACGTTGGAGGATATGAAGCCCAAATACGAATACGGTATACATATAATATTCTTGGATAAAACTATTTACATTTTAACATAGAAACTATTGAAACAATTATATTTTGACTGTTACATATATTATTTCAAAATTAGCTGAAGAAATATATCCGAGATTCTTTTTTGAAAAGATCATAATACATAGCAGGGATTATAGTAATATAAACACAGTAAAGCTTTTCACTGCTACTTGCTCTGTCATCATCATTATTACTTCCTTTGAAATAATGTAGTTGTATTGTTCTGACCTTGCCCGCTTCACGTTTCAGTGCCGTTCTTAAAGCTGTAAGTCAGGCCCCTGTTATCTAGATGTGCCGCACTTTCGCCGCTTAGCAACAATGCTGTATTGAGAAGCAAAAATTGCTCAGCTTTAATTAAAGACAAATGTTAGAAATAATGTTCTCTATTGTTCGCACTAAATTAAAAATTGTAGAACGAAATATTTTTAAGGTTATTGTTGTTACAATAGGTAGTCATTTTGTTTATTAAAAAAAATAAACTATTTTAATTATATTCTTATTCACAATTAAAATTACAATAATACATCATAACGTTTTATCCATTGCTGGACGTGCCAGTTTACTTTTATTTGCAGATTACAGAAAAACAACTGCTTACATAGTTTACCGAAGAAAACGCTTACCAGACAGTCACGGGCACTCAAATTTGTCGTGGAGAGTGCACCACGGCGGAAATTTTTGTTATTTAAAAATTGAATATAATTTAAATTTAAAATTATTGCTGTAAGAATTCAAAAATAAATATATATATATATAGGGTGTATCATACTTCGGGAAAAAAATAAAAGACCAAAATGAGTAAAAAAGGCTTAATCAGCATGGGTCCGATCTTCAATAGTTTCCGAGATATAAGGCAGTGAAAAATAAGATTTTACGGGGTTTACCTCTGCTATCTCGAATACTATAAGAGTTACGACTTTAGATGTGCTTTTGTTTAAAAAAAAATGTACTAACTTAAATGTGGCAACCTTTGCCAATATTTGATTTTCAAATAACTTCGTTACTATTAGAAATTGAGAAAAATGATTCATATAAAATTTTATTGTTTTTTATAGTCTATTTAGTGACAGACAAAATTTTGTTCAATCACTATGTTTGCCAATTTTCTTCGATTCTAATAGTAAATGACCTCTTTCTCGGAAACAATTTAAGATTGATTAAGCTTTTTTACTTATTTTGGTCAGTACTATATGCCCTTTCATTTTTTCCCCGAAGTATGATTACACTCTGATGTATGTATTTCCGAATTATCGGCTTTGATTGATATTCTTGATATAAAATAATTGACATCAAACAAACTTATATCATATTCTTTGTGCATCCATAAATTTTGTTAAACAAAGTAACTACCTACTTTTATAAATAATTTGCCGGCCCGCAGTAGTAGGCAAGATGGAGCTCAACTATGATATATGTTATAAAGAAAAGGACGAATAAATAATAAAAAAATATTTATCATAATTTTATATATCGTTAGAAATGCCTAGTACAATAATTATATACAGAATGTCTCAATAAGCTTGCTCACTATTGGTAACTTTTTTATTTGAAGATATACGAGTTTGGTTAAATGAACAAAATTGTGCCATTTTGAATTACAAAACTACTGATGTCAGCATATATAAATTTATTTAAGCGGTTCTCAAAATATGGGACTTTTATTTGCAATAGAAACACATATTTTTTATTTACTTATTCGCTAGAGAATCTAATTCTGAATTCATGGCTATAATCGTTTCATACCATCACATAACGAATTTTTTGAGAAAAATCCATAATAAATTTTATATTAATTTGATTTAAATATGACTATAAATAAGTGTGCCACGAATGGAATAAAATTATACATTTTACTTTTTTACGTAGAATTAGAATGCCATAAAATTAGTAAATATTTTTTTGTCACTTGATCATACCTCCGTCCAATTTGTCTAAGTATTATTACAGAATTCAAAATCTGGTGATATGTCAATTTAAGATTATTTTCAACACAAGAATTAACAAAATGTTTACAAATTTTAGAACTAAATCTTTAATTATTGTAACTTAAATAACTAAATTTTGTCATAAAAATAATAGTATCCTGTCATTCCTGTCATTTCGTATAGGTTAATTATAAGTTCCAACTTTAGGACTAGTTTGTATTGTAACTACAAACTACAACTGACTTCACGTGATACAATTATGAGTTTCCGCCATCCCCCATTGAAATATGCGAAATTATATCAAATATATATATATATATATATATATATATATATATATATATATATATATATATATATATATATATATATATTGCTCATATGATCAAATTCGTATCTCTTTAAATAAAAGAATTACTTATAGAGAGCAAGCTTTATTGGGACATTCTGTATAATAAAGACTTGAATTTCAAAAACAAAACTAACTCGCCTAGTGAAATGCGTCAGTAACACCCCTCCGTCTTTCGAAAATACCTGCGGACGCCCATGGTTCCAACAATTGATATAAGATAAAACACTTTATATTATTGTATACAATGGACCGTAAATAAAACATCTATTTGTTATTGTTCTCTTCTTTATTGTATAATAGAAACATAAAAGAAATTGCAAGAGCTATCAGATATATATCACTCGCAGTTCGCTAATAATATACGAGTATATTTTGAAAATACCACTGAGCTAGATTATAGATCTTCGCGGGCTGGAGTTGACACGTGGGTTGAAAGTCTCTACATCTATAATATATTCCTTAACAAGTGAGAAATGAGGCATCTTTTAGTAAAGTGGCCGAGAAAACGTTCAACAAGGCGAAGGCAAGTTTAATGATTTTATGAAAGTGGAAGAGACATTACGAAGAAGTTACAGACTTTTCTACGACTATGAATTATTGAACTGTGGTTATTATAATATATTGTCTATTTTATTGTTATTTAATTTATAAAAATTGCTGTGTTTACCATTTTGGCCAAGAATAAGTTTTAAAATGTAAACTTACGTATACGTTTTATGATTTCACTCTTCTGCTGCAGCTACTATTCTAGCCACCAGTTCTAATTCGATGTTTACTGGTCTCTCATACACAGATGTCTTCATCTAACCCCAGAAAAAGAAATCTAGGGGAGTTAGGTCGAGCCTCCGGGCTGGCCGCGCAACAGCACCTCTCCCAATCCATTTATTCGGATATTCTGTATTTATTAATTTAAGAAAGTAAAATAATTTTCATCATTCAATCGGTTGTTGCTTCATTGTTCATTGTTTTATTTTTCTTGTTTGTTTGTTTCTTATTTTTCTTGCTTAATTTTCATGTTTAATCCAGCAAGCCTACTTTGTTTTAAATTATTGTTGCAGTGTGTTAATATTTACCTTGTAATTCAATTTGAATAAAAACTTTTATTGGACAGATCGAAAAAAATGTTTCAGACAAATGTTATAGTAGATAGTTTAAGGATTTTGCAAATGTTTTATTTTTAAAAATCGGTCGTGTGGTTTTCAAAATATCTTGTTTTGAAATTTTTGATCAGTCGCCTTCTTGCTATTTCATAAAATAGAAAATAACTAAATACAAATGTTTTAGAGAACCAAAAGCAAATGCAGAAAGTTTTTATATTTTTTTAAATATTCTTTAAAATAAGGGAGTAATGACGATTTTTCGAAAAACAAAAGCACGCCAATAACTATGAACTGGGGCTCCAAATAAAAAAATTAAACTAAGAAAAGTTGTTTGTTTCAATGAGTTCTATCTGGGGTGTTACAACTTAGTATTAACACCCTGTATATATATATATATATATATATATATATACACAACTTAGTATTAACACCCTGTATATATATATATATATATATATATATATATATATATATATATATATATATATCATTCTTCATCGAACCATTTTGCATCTATTCTTCCTTTTGAATCTTTAAATACGTGCCCGCAAACTTCACCCATTTTTTCCACTATTTTTTACTATATTTTATTAATATTCCTGTATATGATTCACTGGAACAGGACATATTTTCTTGTATATGTTCCTCAAAGTTTTTCTTAATATTTTCAGCTTGAAATAGGTAGCTGTGTGTTGTACCTGTTTATTTAATTTTTCTTTTTCTCCCCATTTGATAGAATTTCTTTCTTTATTCACCATAAAATGGTCAGTGTCCGCCTGTGCATCTCTTTTACTTTTCACATCTTTAATTAATTTCAATCAAGACGTGATCACTTTGATTATAGTATTTTCCATAGGATGGTACCTATGTACCTTTGTAGATAGATATCTTTTCTTTGAAAGGCTGTACTGCTGATCTTCATTTCTAACGCGTTTACTCTGATCGTCTGATTCCGCACGCAGAACAGAGAGCAGGTAGTGTACTCGTAACGTACTCTAAAGACTTCATGCAATGCACGTCTTCATTTTAAAAGAGCGGCGCAAATGATGGACCGTTGGAATCTAATGTTATAATGCAAGCAGTGAATGCTGTATGCCGCTTTGTCATGACACGATATTTATGCCCGCTTGCACCGTTGCACCATATAAGTTACACTTAAGCAAGTATCGCTTAAAAATAAGTATTATATATTAATTATATAGTAGTATCTTCGCATGATTTCCACT
Source organism: Harpalus rubripes (assembly GCA_963082715.1). NCBI lineage: Eukaryota > Metazoa > Arthropoda > Insecta > Coleoptera > Carabidae > Harpalus > Harpalus rubripes. The sequence continues at coordinate 45,082,707 of OY720449.1, read as the reverse complement.
TAAGAAAAACTTTACTAAGCGTCATTTGCTCGTATCAATCTGGGGAATTTGATATTTTTAATTGTTTTTATATTCTCTTTTGTGAAGTGACATTTCATTTACAATATGTCATTACAAATTTATCTTGAGATTTGTTTGAATCTCGTGTATCCATTATCTATTTATAATATAATACATTTATAACGTAAGTATTAAGGTACAATGTACTGAATTTTGATATGTATGTAGTCTAAGCCCTTATTATTTTAGGAAACACAATTAATTAAAAATAATATTTTTTGTATTTTCTTTATCTCCTGTTGTTCAAGGAAATTTTATAAATTATTGTCAGAGTAATTCCATACCTTCTGCACGCTCACAATTATTTGTGACACAGTCACATAATACATTCTTGCAAAATCTGCCACATGTCATACTTGGAAGGTAAGCAACAGTTTCATACAAGCTTGTGAGAATTTTATTCCTAGGAGAAAACAATAACTCCAATATTTTTTTCCTATTTCGCGTTTACAAAGTGAGTTTTGTACAACTGTTTTTATGAAAAATAGTGATACAATGATAAATGTTGTACAAATGTTTTAGGGATTTTTTAAATTGTAAAGTTGGAAATTTAGTCTAAGTGCCAAGTAAAATTCTTTCATTTTAGTTTTCAATACTCATGGAAAATTAGTGAAATAAATTTTTTATAGTCAAATATTTACATAAAACGGTACAGCACTCTTTTAAATTAAAATTGAAAGTATTTATTTGTAAGTTCAGAACATAGTAAATACATATTTTACTCAAACATAACTTATAAGTAACTGTCAAAATAAATTTAATTTCAAATGTTTATTGAAACTGTCAGTGTTACCAACCTTGATATTTAAATATTTATTTCAATAATAATTTAAAAATAAAAGTTAATCGAAATAGGAAAAATAGTGTGAAAAATACGTATTGCAATGTCCATGTGCAATACTCGTACTTTGGGTAACTCGCCTATAGCTCGATTACACAAACTATACTCGTATTACAATAAGGATCATTGTAATACATATATTTCTATATAGAGTGTGTTCAAAAAAATTCCTAACTCGGAGTAGGCTATGAACAAAGAAACGTATGTCAATTTAAAAAATATTTAATTAAATGTCAATTTGACATGAGATATGTCAAAGCTTTTCTTCTTGTATTTTATTTTAGAAATGGAAACAAATTAGAAAATGTCACAATATGGATATAATTTTCACTTAGTGCAGATGAGCAGTAGATGATGGTATGGCTTAATATAAAGGTCAGTTAGTAAAAATAAAGTGGAACTTAAGGTACTAAGTTCAAATTAACTAGTAACGGTGCAAACGGACATTATAGTTTTATTGCTGGAAGCGACAGTCTATTTTACCCACTATCCGCCAGTAATTTCTTTAAAGCTTTCTTGTTTTACAATTTTGGCATTCAAGTCCTCAATTAATAGTTTAACGGACAACCCTTACTCGTATATGCAATGACATATTATAACCAACGATCAAAATCCGTAAAACGTAAGGTAACATATGACAAATGAATGCATAAATGTTTATTTTTCGTAGCACTTGTAGAAAATTCTTTGTTTCACAAATAACGCAAGTAATTAATGGTCTGCCAACTTATGATGTTAAACTATTAATTGAGGACTTGAATGCTAAAATTGTAAAACAAGAAAGCTTTAAAGATATTACTGGCGGATAGTGAGAAAAATAGACTTTGTCGATTCTAGCAATAAAACTGTAATGCCCGTTTGCACCGTTACTAGTCAAGTTGAACTTAGTAATAAGTGGCGCTTAAATTATTAATAACCTTTGCACCGTATCTTAAGTTCCACTTTATTTTTACTAAGTGACGCTTATATTAAGCCATACTATCATCTACCGCTTATATCCATATTGTGACATTTCGTACTGTGTCAAATTCATAACATAAATGTTTTAAACGATATTGAATATGAATATAATGCTGCTGAGGAGGACCAATAGGAAAAAAATAATTCAATAGACTATCAAATACCAAGGAGAGTGAATAGTAGAACAAATTTTTTCACGCAATGCATGACGAGATTGCAGCAAAGATTTCGATTGGTAACACAATAGTACAGTGTATTAAAAAAAAAAATCCTAACTCGGAGTAGGCAGAGAAACTCAATTCAGAAGTCAAGTTGTCGAAATTGATCTTGAAATGTAATTTTAAGGAGAAAAGACAATTAAGAAGGATACAGTATATTGACATTCATCGTTTTCTAACTTGATTCCATTTCTAAAATAAAATACAAGAAGAAAAGCTTTGACATATTTCATGTCAAATTGACATTTAATTATTTTTTTAATAATTGACATACTTTTCTTTGTTTATAGCCCACTCCGAGTTAGGAATTTTTTTGAACACACTGTATATTGAAATACATATATTACAATTATCCTTATTGTAATACGACTATAGTTTGCGTAATCGAGCCGTAGGCGAGTTACGCAAAGTACGAGTATTGCACATGAACATTATAATACGTGTTTTTCATACTATTTTTCCTATTTCACATTAATTTACTTTTATTTTTAAATTATTATTGAAACAAATATTAAAATATCAAGGTTGGTAAAACTAACAGTTTCAATAAACATTTGAAATAAAATTTATTTTGACAGTTACTTATAAGTTAGGTTAGAGTAAAATATGTATTTACTATGTTATGGACTTACAAATAAATACTTTCAATTTTAATTTATGTAAATATTTTACTATAAAAAAATTAATTTCACTAATTTTCCATGAGTGAAGATAGGTAATGAAAACTAAAATGAAAAACATTTACTTGGCACTTAGACTAAGTTTCCAACTTTAAAATTTAAAAAATCTCTAAAAACATTTGTACAAAATTTATCATTGTATCACTATTTTTCATAAAACAGTTGTACAAAACTCACTTTGTACACGCGAAATAGGAAAAAAACATTGGAGTTATTGTTTTCTCCTTGGATCAAATTCTCACAAGCTTATATGAAACTGTTGCTTACCTTCCAAGTATGACATGTGGCAGAGTTTGCAGATATGTATTATTCGACAGTGTCACGAATAATTGTGAGAGTGCAGAAGCTATGGAATTACTCTGACAATAATTTATAAAATTTCCTTGAACAACAGGAGATAAAGAAAATACGCAAAATATTATTTTTAATTAATTTTGTTTCCTAAAATAATAAGGGCTTAGACTACACACATATCAAAATTCAGTACATTGTACCTTAATACTTACCTTATAAATGTATTATATTATAAATAGATAATAGATACACGAAATTCAAACAAATCTCAAGATAAATTTGTAATGACATATTGTAAATGAAATGTCACTTCATAAAAGAGAATATAAAAACAATTTTAAAAATCTGATGTGGCCAGCACATAACCTCTCGCCAGATATTTTACCTGGTTGTACGCATAAAACAAAAAATATTTATAAATGCAAATACATATATTCATGTCTCACTACAAAATAATTCTCACATATATTTGCAAAATCTATGGGATATTTTAATATGAATTATGTACAATACATAAGTACATTTTCTTTATATTCAATATCCTGAAATTTTCACAAACACACACGCACGAACGCACGCACGCACACACACACTCACACGCACACACACACTCACACGCACACACACACTCACACACGCACACACACACACGCACGCACGCGCGCGCGCACCCACACACCCTCAATAACTTTAAGCCATAGAAAGTTGAAATTTTGTATTTACGACTGCTATAACATCTAGTTTTTGGTCATTACATAAAATCCAGAAATGGTACTTTATTTGAAGCCTATAATAGACTTTAATGAAAAACTATTTTGAAATATAATCCAAAGCTTTTCAAATTTGGTATATAAGACTTTTATGTCAATTAGAATAACATAGCAGATTTTCCTTAAAACAGGCTAACCGGAAGTGATATATTATTTCAAGTTGTTAATAGTTTTTCTTGAATAAAATGGTTTAATTTTGATATTAGAAATAAATGCTTCAAATAAGAATTTTAGAGAATTAAATTCTGCGTCTAGCACATCAAGTATGATTAAATTAGCCCTTTGTATAAGCGAGATATATAAATTTAAAACTTATATACTTTTTGGTTTTTGTAATGAAGCTTGCTATGGATTAGGAAAAAAAATAAAAAATAGATGTTAATGTCAAATACGTGCAATTTTATAATAGACCAATCCATAACAAATGAATTTAGTGGAGGGCAGCTGTCAGAAATAAATTGTGTACATATTTTACTCAATGATGCAGCCATAGAAAAAATTATGGTTTAATTTTATGAATAATTTGTATCAAAATTCCTCGATTTCTATCATATTAATAAGATATATACATAAATAATTTTTAAAAATATTCAGAAGTGAGGTTAAAATCACACCTGCCCTCCACTTATGACGTCATATTGGATTGCCTAATTGGATCTTTACTTCATATTGGTCTTGCGTACAAGGAAGTCATGTGTCCACATCAGATTTTTATTATTGTTTTTGAAATCTTTAGACGATTTACCGTATAAAATTTGATTTATTTTGACAACTTGAATTATTTTGCTATTCATATCTACGTTAAACAAACAATTCTGACAGATGAGTCGGTATCGAATATCGGTAAAATGGATCACGCCCTCAATCTCAGCGCAATATTAAAATGCTGACTTCTGATTGGCCAGCGGTTGAGAAGTTTAGGTAAAGCATCGCAGAAAGATGAAAGTTGGCCTAGTCTTGCATTGCGGCTGTTACGTTACTGCTTACTTTACTTCAATATAAATCATCCCTTGCTGTAGCACATGATCATCTTTTTACCTTACCTACTGCGTTCACGTTACCTCTTGCGTTGTGTCATTATAAATCCAGCTTTAGAGTACACTACGGGTACTCTACTTGCTACCGGTTCTGCGTGCGGAATCAGACAATCAGAGTAATATAACGCGTTAGAAATGAACATGAAGATCATCAGTACAGCCTTTAAAAAAAAAAAGATTTCTACAAAGATGAATGAGCATCACCCAATGGAAAATACTATAATCAAAGTGATCACGTCTTGAATGAAAGGAAGCATGCCAAATTAATTAAAGATGTGAAAAGTAAAAGAGGTGCACAGGCGGACACTGACCATTTTATTGTTGCAGCCAGAATGAAGAAAGAGCTTCTATCAAATGGGAAGAAAAAGAAAAATTAAATAAACAGGTACAACACACAGCTACCTACTCCAAACAGAAAATATTAAGAAAAACTTTGTGGAACATATACCAAAACCAGTGAAGGCGATACCAAGATGAAAAATATTAATATATTGTAATGTGCAGCGCTCGCCGTTGCCGCAGCGATGAGCGAGTGTCCGAACTTGTTTAATTATTCGGGTGACGTACTCTATTTTACTTGATGTTTTTATCTGGAATAGTGTTCTAGTAATATCTCGAATACAAACGCCGGAGTATATAAGCACTGTTAGCGAAGGCATTGGACAGTGTGATATAAGTTAGTGATATAAACAGATAGTCGACAAGTGGTGAACATAAATATAGTTATGTAAATAAATAAGTGAGTTATATATTGTTTAAATGAATAATCTTAGTGTTTAAGTGTTTTGTAATATTCTTAGTTTTAATTACTATTTAATAATGGTTTAGTCATAGTGTAAATTGAATTTATCATCTTTTAATTATATTTAATGTCTATTTATCGTTATAATAAACTATTATTTTAATTAATAATAATTGTCTAATATATACACTTCACCCAAATGAATAAAAACGTAATAAATAAAGTAATAAATATTAATTTCATAAACGTAGATAATAAAATATTTATTTTATTGATTTAGTTAAACGAGAAAATATACTTTTATAACCCCCAAAAGCGCGAAATTGTACTCGTTTCTTCTTATTACCTTCATACATAGGGTGGCAAAGGCAATGCCCACAGTATTCTTAGTTACGCGCCTGAATGTAGGGCTGGTATTTAATCACTGCTAAAGCCGTACGTATATAGTTCAGTCATTGGCTAGAAAAATAAGAGTTTATTCGACAAAAGTTCGGATATTTTTGATTATTGGATATATTGTATATTTAAGGGACCCAAAAAAAAAATACAAGTTTTCGACCTCGGGGCCCCTCGGGAACCACCGCCAACTTGATAAAAAAAGGTGCAAAAAATCGGTTTTACAAAATATCTTTTCACCAATAACCATTAGGGCAAAAATAGTTATTTTTGAATTTGTTGAATAAGAAAAGTATATGGAATAATATATGACACCAACTATTTTTTATGAATTCACAAAACCGAAATTATTAACTTAGGGGCCTTACGTTGTTATAGTTCGTCTTAGATACGTTTTAATATTTTACAAAAATTAAATATGTTTAATTATCATTTACGACAAAATCTATATTGAATATAGAAAATTATAATTTTTTATTACATTGAAATAAAATGAAATATAAATAAAATAATAATATAAATAATAATAATAATAATAAAATATTTTTGCTCTAGGACGAACTAATAACGAACTATGACGAGAGTCTCCTACATAAAACCAAAATTTGGAAATCTATTACATTTCAATAAAGATATTTTAATATTTTTAAATTGTTGAATTATAGTTTTTATTTGGACGCTGCATTTTAAACAATAATACCACTGACAGTGCTTTTATTATTTCGAGTTATAAACGGTACTGCTACCAGTGTCGCCATTGAAAAAAAAACTCTATGAAATCTTTTCTGACTGATGGCATATGAATTATCAAGAGACTATAGGTGACTGTTATGAAAATTATTTATTCCATCTCTTTTAAACTGTGCCTCATCGGACCACAATACCTTTGAAATAAAATGTGGGTCATTGGCATTTTGGTTTAATAACCAGCGACAAAACTCTAAACGTGGACCATAATCTGCAGGTTTGAGTCCTTACACGCGTTGAAAATGATATGGATGTAGTTCTTCACGGTTTAATATCCGCCAAATAGACATGTGTGACATGTGTAATTGTCTTCCGATTCGTCGAGTGCTCGTTCTCGGATCATCAAGAACTGCATCAATAACATTTTTTTCGTGAATATTTTGAACTCCACCCCGTGCAGCTACTGTCCCAGTTTCTCTCAACCTTTGAAAAGAGCGTGCAAATACGCGATGGGAAGGTTGACGTCTGTTGGGATACCTACTTTGATATTCTTTGGACGCTCGGAGGGCATTACCGTCACAGAATCCATACACTCAGGTAAAAAATGTCAATTTTGGATTAATTTTGCATTATTTTCCATTGTTTATTACTCTGGTTTGAAGGTATCTTGTATTTTGGTACCCAAAAGGAGTAGGGCCTATCTTCATATAACATTTTTTACTCAAAATGATGTCAGGAATATGCTATTAATTTTTTTACACTACTCCTGATAAATATATACATATTGTAACGCTTTTATTTATTTGGGTGAAGTGTAAATATTAGACAATTATTATTAATGAAAATAAAAGTTTATTATAACGATAAATAGATATTATATATAATTAAAAGATGATAAATATAACGAACACTACGATTACACAAATATTAAACACCAATTAAGACTAAGAATATTATAAAACACTTAAACACTAAGATTATTTTTTTAAACAATATATAGATTTATTTATACAACTATATTTATTTATATTCACCACTTGTCTACTATCCGTTTATATCACCAACTGTGTAACACGCAACGCTTATTTATATCAGACTGTCCAATGCCTTCGGTAACAATGTTTATATACCCCGGCATTTGTATTCCAGAACTTACTAGAGCATTATTCTAGATAAAAACTCAAACACAGTAGGTTATATCAACCGCGTAATTAAGCAGGTTCGGACACGTTTGTTGCGTCATCGCTAAAAATAGACACTCGCTCGTCCCTGCGACAGTGGCGGCGTCGGCGAGCACTGCACATTACAATATATATATATATATATATACAGGTTGGTGACTCGGAACGACGCAGCATAGTGGTTTTAATGGTAAAATCTTAATGCGCAATTATTTGCTCCCCTAAATATTTTACAGCAAAAATGTATTTAGGTTTTTGCCACAGGAAAAAATACTGCATCCGAATATGCTAATGTTTATAATTTTTCAATTTCCGGAACCGTAAAAATAGTCGAAAACAATAATAAATTTTTTGCAAAAATCATTGATGCCATGGAACAAAAACGCAAACATCTGTCATTACTTAAAGAAATCTTAAATTTCATTCTCGTCAAATTACATTGTTGTAATCAACACTACAATAAAGGTATTTTCTTTATCCTTGTTTTGAAATTAATTTTAAACGTCAAGAATCTCTGACAGATGTTTGCACTTTTGTGTAAAACGAGGAAAAGGAAAACATCTTTATTGTAGTTGATAACAACAATGTAATAGTTGTTGATTACAACAATGTAGAGGTTATTCTAACGTGCAGTTGGACACAAAATGTGCAGTAGGAAAAGCAAATTGTGCAGTGGGAAAATAAAATCGGTGCAGTTATTTTTCATTTATTACGAATAAACCAAATAAAATTAAGAAAAGCAAACTAAAAATAAGAATATAGGATTTATATACAGAATGTTTCTAAACTTGTGTCACAAATTTTAAGGGTATTTAGTACTGACCAAAATGAGTAAAAAAGTTTAATCAATATAGGTCCGATCTTCAATAGTTTCCGAGATAAGGCAGCGAAAAATGAGTTTTTACGGAGTTACCTCTGCTATCTCGAAAACTAAGTCACGACGTTTATTTAAATTAAAATAATTGTACTAATTTAAATGGAATATACAAAATTTTGTTCGATCACTCTTTGTCAGTTGTTCTTCGATTTTTCGTTTTTCTCGGAAACAGTTGAAGATCGGACCTATGACGATTCAGCTTTTTTTCTCATTTTGGTCAGTACTATATCACCTTAAAATTTGTGACGCAGGTTTAGAAACACCCAGTAGAATCACTAAAATTGTGCCAGCTTTTCCTTCAACTTTATCTACAAACTCTTCGCTAGCCTCATCCTCATCAGTGGCATTGGCCTCAGCAAAAATACCATTGTACCATCTTTGTTGTTTGGCTTTGTGCTCTGTGCTCACGTTTATTTAACCATATCATTATAGCTTGCCGGGGATCTCACTCTGACAGAGAAGACAAGCTATTCCGAGACACGATTTTTAAAGTATTGCTGGTACTTTCCACATCCACACTATGCGGTTTGGCACCCAAAATCCGCGCGAAAATTTTAGTTGCCGTAAGGAATTCTGAAGAAATAGTTAAGAAGTTAATTAACTCTGGAAGCGTTAGTTTCCGCAACTTTTCTGTTTCTTCCATCCAACTTGAATTGAGTTAAACAAAGATTTTTCCCTAAAATATTATAAACCAATTCTCAGTTCCATTTAAGCCATTCGGTATTGCAGAGAATAGGGAATAGTTCTGACCTCTGATTGGCTGAAATTGGAGACAAGAGACAAGTTTATCTAATGTAATTTCGTCTACTTAAAATTGGCGATGATACGAGCGACATCTGCTGAATAGCTTAAATGGAACAGAAAAAACAGCGATTTATTTCCTATATGTGCAGTGGAAAAAAAACCTTAGAATAACCCTTGCAACAATGTAGTTTACGAGAACCAAATTTAAGATTTTTATTAAGTAGCGGCAGACGTTTGCGCTTTTATGTAAATTTTTGTTAATAATAATCTTATTTTTGTTTTCGACTATTTTTACGGTTCCGGAAATTGAGAAATTATAGACAATAGCATATTCGGGTGCAGTATTATTTTTGTAACAAAAACAATTTTGCTCTAAAATAATTAGGGGAGCAAATAACTGCACATTAAGATTTTACCGTTGAAGCCCCTATGCTGCGTCGTCCAAGTCACCACACTGTATATATATATATATATATATATATATATATATATATATATATATATATATATATATATATATGGCGTCACAGGACGAGCTTACGCTATCGTTATTTTAAAAACTATTCAAAATTATTTTACGAAATTTGCTATCTAGGGGTTTTCCGACATGCCCGTTTTAACTAAAATATTTTCAAAGCAGTATCATTTCCGGTTTAACCGGAAGTAGACCCTAACTTTCTTATTTTAAATGGAATGCAATATTTTTTTATTTTAACGTTGAATTCAGCAGAAAATTTTACATATGAAACCGGCGCAATTCAACTTTTTTTGATTTTCCATCTAAAAACGGTCACTTTATTATCACTCTATATCTCGAGAACGGAATCGAATTTCTATAATCTGTAAAACAGTTTTATAAAGAAAGCTTTTGTTTACAATAATACGTATTAATAATCGACTATTTTTGAAAATTGCAATTTCTACGTGAAAGTAAAACTGCAGTTCACAAAATTTAAAAAACCTCAATTTTTTAAATGAAATACCTCATTTTTTATTATTAAAATAAGAAACATTTGGCAGGTAAAAAATCGTTTTTCTATTTTATAGACCTATGACCCATTTTAAAAATTACACCCGGTACCAATTGATTATTAAAAACTAAAATATATTATGTAAATTTACAGGAATAATTTATGTCCTTCGGGAACAATACAAAGTTAAACAAAAATTTATGTTCCCGGAAATGCGAACAAAATAAGTATTCATTCAAAGTGCCAGTCTATATTTAATAAAAGTTTCCCAATAAATTTTCTCTTGTACGTAAACTAGAAAACAAAAAATTTGCATTTTAAAACAATTTAAAATAGTTTTAATTATGTATATATTTATATTTTAATCAGAGAATAGGGTTTTCTACTCTAATTTTTATATTATCTTAAATGAAAATCCGTTTAATTTTGAATCAATTCGTAGTATTAAAAAGTCATAATTGTTTTTAGTTCAACTGCATTTGAATTTTAACGAAACGTATAGCTATCTTTCTCGTATCAGTTTCTGTAGTAAGCTGCGCGAGAAAGATAGCAATAGTTATGACGTAGATGTATAGGTCTTTAAAATCTCAAATATTTCCAAAACTAACAATTTTTTTAAATCTTTTTCTTGTCAAAATAACATTTTACGCAATTTTCTGTTATGGTGGAGGACCCTATTGTTTTTATCTCATTATGTAAATGTTGGTATAGGAAAACAATTTTTCGTTTTCATTTTATCCCGGAAAAAAATCACTGTTGTATTTTTGTATTAAACAAAGTAAAATAAATAGCATATTCTAAATAAGTATATTAAAGGTCATTAAATAAACATTTGGTTTGGTAACTGAAATCATGAAACAAAAACATTACGAATATACATGGCTTCAAAAGTTCAGTCAACCATATTCGATTCAAATTCAAATGAAACCTGTTTCCTTTTCTACCCCTACATTTAAATTTGTGAGAGATAAAAACTGTTCAATTAACCATTCAGTCACATTAATTTACATCACACCTATAAAATTTGTTCCGAAACTGAAAAGTATTGTTCCAACGGTATATCTTCGCCCAACACAAAATTTTATACACACACGTACGCAATCCGTGATGAAGGCAAAATTTTAAACACACTACATTCACCATTTATATATATATATATATATATATATATATATATATATATATATATATATATATGCAAGTATTTTTTCAATGAAATATATACAATTCAATGTTTAGCAAATCGTTAAAAAAATCATTAATCAAATCTGGTGACACAACAAAAATATTGAATTTTCAGATGTCAGATAGATATGATAATAATACCTGATACATATATGTATTATATAATTCCAACTAATTGCTAAAAATGAAACAATTTGGCAAAGAATAAGTTTGAATATTATTTCAAAATTAATTATTTCTGTTCTTTTTGTAATTTCTGTTTTTATTCTATTTCCAAACACTTGTGAAATAAATATTTTAAAGTTTAAACTGTACTCCGAATACTACCAAGTACCCCAATATTTTATAAGAAAGTTGCTAAGTTTTAGTTCTTATCAATATTTTATTAATAAACAAAAGTAATATAACAAAGACTGTGGTAATATAATAATAGCTTTAGCTTTAATTCCAATACGCATTATATCCACAAGCCTTGCACATTATTCTATTACAGTGTTGTTCCATAAATCCTGCAGGATACCTAGTTTTTAATTGAAGAACTGTACGAGATGGATTTTTACGAATTTCTTTTTTCATATTGTAACGTTTTATTTTGGTGAAGTATAAAAAACAAAGATTTATTATTAATTAAAGATAACTATACTTAAACAAATATTAAATACTAATTTAAGACCAAGAATATAATTAATTACTTAACTACTAAAATTATTTATTTATTTAAACAATTAACACGACTATTTATTTTCACGCTATTTATGTTACTATTTATTTTACTGTACTTGTACTTTTATTTAACTGTTCATTTATTGCACTATGCTTTCTAATCTTAGATTGCCGGTCTATTGTAGACTGTTTACGCGATATTTATATCATTATATCACTCTTCAAAACCAATACCGAGTATCCACTTCAACTCGCCATTACTGTCCCCGTACACTCTAGCTTCCCAATACTCCTCACCACAGTGGCGGCTTGTCAGGGTAGGCAGGTGAGGCAGTGCTGCACCAGAAAAGAAATAAAGCTGTAAATAATGTAAAGTAGTATGTAAATTAAATTTCAACTTATTCCATTAATGCTTGTCTTTATAAATATCAAAAGAATAATTTAAGCCACCACTATAACTAATCTGTAATGCAGTTTACCTAATTTACACCCTTTGAAGCACACTTTGAAGTGCTTCTCGAAATGAGTAGTTTAATGCTTAATATTGTCTAATGTTTTTGATATGGCTTTCATTCATACGTGCGCTAGACAGCGCTGTTCGAGGCAGTGCTTCAAATTGCAATAAGAGGATAAAAGATAGTTTCCACACGGCTTTATAGAGGCCGAGACCGTACGTGAATCAAACGCGGCATGCTGACAAATTTTGTAAATAAGTTCACGGGTTCACGACATCTACTGTACGTGTTGCAAGCCAGATTAAATAATATTACCGACATAACCATAACATAACCTGTCTAGCATTTTTATTATAATAGGCCCTGGTTTGCGACATTGATACGTATGGCAGTAAGTATTAATTCTTTTATTTTTCTCGTAGTTTTTATAGTTTACCTACGTAAGGTTTTTGTATTTTGAATTTTAGTTGAAAACAAAACAAGTGTAATGGGGACTGGGACTTTAAAAGATAAGAACTTCGATTTAAATGATAATAATATACGGAATAATTCTAAAGATATTATTTTTTAATTAACTAAAATCCATTTCATCGACTGTCTTATGAAGATAAACTGTTTGTCAAAGAATTAAAACAAACAGACCATCTCTGTTTTGTTCTGATCTTAGTACATTATTAATAAATATTGGAGGAGGCAAGATGCAACTAACACCTGCTATGATAAATATAACTGGCTTGTCGGCAGTAAAGTACTTAATAAATTATTTTGTTGGCCGTGCATACTTTATACTAGTACTACTAACATACGTAAAGATCACATTGCTTCAACTTGTAAATTAGTACTTTTAAGGAAGCAAAATATTTCTACCGCAACTGACAGTGCAAGAAAAATTGAAATTCAAAATTTTAATTCGAAGGTGGAAGAAATGTTTTGTGGTCTGGCAATTTATTTTTGTACATGAAAGGGGAAAAACATGCAGCTGCACATCCCTTACAAAATATAAGTATAAATTATAAGGCATTTGACCTTGATGCCATGCCTCACAAAAGTTTTGATACACGCTCGGCCACTGCCTCACCACTACCGAGTATTTACTTTTACAGCTATCCCAGTATACTAGTAACTTCCCGAGTACTCCACTCGCCGTTACTGTTCCCGTATACTATACATTCCTAATACTCCTCCACACTACCGAGTATTCACTTCCACAGCTATCCCAGTATACCAAGTATACCAGTAACTTTTCGACACTATACTCTCACTAACTGCTTTACTGCCTATCTATGTAACTCAACTCGTCAACGCAACTCAGCTGGCTATACAACTGGCTAACAGAACTCCGACATCCTCTGTATACACAACTGAGCTCCACGACCTCTGTATAAACAACTGAGCTCCACAGCCTCTGTATACACAATTGAGCTCCTCAGTCTCCGTATACACAACTGAGCTACACAGACTTTGCATACACTACTGAGCTCCACGGCCTACAGCTCTACAGCGTCTGTATACTGAACTGGCCGAGTTCACCTTCCCTCACGAGTCTTCACTCGTCCGTCTTCCGTAACGAACCAGAAATATGTAGCTAACTATGTATACAGGCTGTTTTTTAACTTAATGACATAAATTTAAGGGTAAGTAGTATGACATGTGTAGATTACGAAACAAAGATTTTTTTTAAAAATTCGCATATTTAAGGGTAGTTTTCAGTCAACATTTTTGGTGCCAGTGGACCACTGGCAACGCATTTACATTCTTTTGTAAATAAAAATAGAACTTGAAATTAATTTACGTAATTTACACAATTATTTTCGTTAAAAATGCTATTTAGTTTAATTATTAAGAATAATAACTTATACAACGAATTTTTTTCAAAAATCTTACATGTCATACTACTTCCCTTAAATTTATGACATTAAGTTCAAAACTGCCCTGTATAATTGCCACTCGTCAACTGGTCAACTCAGCTGAGTATGTAACTCAACTCGTCAACTCAACTCAGCTGACTATGTAACTGGTTCTCGGGCATAGCTGCGTCCCTATTATATAGCTGCCACTACCTTCTGGAAAAGCTCTAGAATATTCCACCCGACAATAACATCGAATACAAAAGGTTCAGGCGACCGGAGGTATTTAAAAAGTCGAGACTTGTTTGTTTACGTCGGCCGACAGCTGACTCGTCCACCATTTTGGAGCCACTTAAATTATTCAATATCAGCTTTGCAGTATTATTAATCATATAAATCAGGGGTCTCCAAACTACGGCCCGCGGGCCAAATCCGGCCCGCCAGTGTCATCAATCCGGCCCGCGACAGCTAATGACCAGTGTCACCAATCCGGCCCGCGACAGCTAATGTTGTAATTGTTGTTATTGTTGCGGTGATAAGTTGGATAAAAAGCACAGAATGATAATAACTCAGTTTTATTTACTAGTTAGGTAAAGATTAATGACAAGTATAATACGCAGAAAATTTAACTTAAGCATAATAATTAACAAATAAGTGAAATGAATCCTACTAATATCATAAACTAGTGAACATCCCGCGGTTTCAACCTCGGTAGTTATGTTGGTGTAAAGAGTAACGTATATGTATGTCTATCGATGTTTGGAATGTACCTATATATATATTGAATCACACATGATTTTTATCCTAAAAATCCCTCAGGAACGGAAAAGCTAAATTAACGCGAATGAAACCGCACTACTTTATTTCACAACAGACGGCTTCACTTCTTTCGCCTTCCCTAGGCAGACAGGTTAATCACGAATGTTTGTTACTGTACTTTCGAAAGTATATACTAGGCTTCATCTATAAGCGATAGAGGGTACTACTTAACCACCATATTTCGTCGTCACGGTCGTAACAATACACAATAATAATTGCATTATAAATCATGAACATGTTCTAAGTTTGCTTTTTTTAACTGTTTTGAAATTTTATTTTCCGTCAAATAATTATTGTTATTTTTACGTATTAATATCAATATTAAATAATTTATAACTTTTTTCAGATGCGTATTTTTATTTATTCCGTCACATGAAAGGGGGTTAAAAAGTGCAGTTACGCGTTACGCATTCCAGAATAAATATTCAATTTAAAGATATTTGACCTTTAACTAAAAAAAAATCGCCTGCGGCGCATTTTTCTTTACATTTTTAAATTTTATTCCAATTTAGCACTGGTTTTGGCCCTCGGAACTTACTGGAGTAATAAGTATGGCCCTAAGGCTAGAAAGTTTGGCGACCCCTGATATAAATTATCCATAATGACGAATTTTTCAGCTCCAAATTGTGCAAATCATTTGAGAAATGGTTTTAATTTTTACAGGTACTTATGCAATATATATATATATATATATATATATATATATATATATATATATATATATATATATATATTTCTTTCTTTAACCTCAAAAATCTTAACGAACCGTATTTTTTCTTGTTTTATTATTTTATATAAATATGATATGGCAATTATAAAAGTTGCATTTAATTATGAAAAATTAGCTGTAGCTAAACGTAGACACGCAACGACTGTGCTCACACGTTACTATATTGATAGGAGATGAATCTGGACTAGATATATCCAGTTTAACACTAGCATTTCATGCTCCTGGAACCTGGAACCACGTTAGAATATTTTTAGCCGTACGGCATAGTGTACTGTCCTGCTGGACGATAAAGTCACCTTCGGCAGTTTCACAATAATTCGAGATGGTAAAAAACTTTCTTCAAGAATGTCTCTGTATTTCTTTTTAAGCAAGTTAACTATACCATCAATAAAATGTAATTTATCAAGCACACTCCTTCCAGGCATACAATCCTAGACCAAAATAGACACTGGGAACATGACTTTTTTACTGCTATGAAGGCATAAAGGTGAGTACACAAAAAAATCACATTGAAAATTTGGAAAACTGGATGGGTTTTCGTGGCAAAATTATTGTTCTTTTACATTTATAGCATGTATGTATTTTAGCTAGATCAACATACATACTGAAATAATTCCTGTTATACAGCTATGAGCATTCCTTTTTGATATGCCAACTACGAAAATAATGCGCATATTATTATAGTAGAGCTTCTGTACATACATATCTGTGTTTTATGTAAATGAGACAGAAATTAATTTATGTTATTTTCTCATGTGCACGGTTTTGCTAATTGCTGGATAAGCAAGTGTGATACTATATATGTTTATTTAAAAATTCGTAACTGAAATATCGGATAAAATTATTTGCATATTTAAGAATATTAATAAATGTGTGTAAATAATCTAAAAATATGTTTTTAATATAGAAACAAATGTATTATCTGTCATTAATGCATTTGTGAATTTTTAGTTTACAAAATTTTAATGTAAAATTACAATTTTAAATGTTATTAGACCTATAAATCGATTCATTATTACATTCTTCGATTCTTGGTACAAAATTTTCGATGTGAATTCAAAATTTGTGTAAAGTTTATGAAGATAAAATTTGGTTGGTGACAGCTGTCAGAAACGAAAAACGGGTCAAGCAGAAGCGTCCACGTCGCGACCCTGGGTACTGGTTTTTAACCAGTATATAATTCTGCGATACGAACTAGTATTCTTCAAACATGTGTAGCCAAGTAGTGGATATATAAATACACATTAGTGACTTTCTGACTTAGGTATTTATACGTATGTACTTGTATATATTGTATTAGTTCGACACGAATAAATAAATAATAATAATAATCTAAAAATATGGCCAAGTGTGGTTTCTTTTTTTTAGTTTAATACCAAAGAACTATTTTGTTCATTTTTTAACTTAGGTATTTATAAATTATATTACTCCTTATTTTATTTACAATACATTCTTAAGTATATACCTACAAAAAAATTCATGGCAAAATTTAGGTAAATAAATAAAATTAGCACACATATTTTCATTTAAAACTTTTGAGTAGGTAAAAAGCTATGCGGCTTCCAGGTAACAAATATTGGCTCCTGCGCCTTTCCATTTACCGCAGCATCTACGGCAATGGAGGACCGCTTCCACGTGGTCATAAATATAGAATTGTAGGGACCAGGTGGAATTTATGACGTAAGGGTGTTGAAATAGCTAGAGATGCGTAAGGATCGGCCGAGACCGAGAACTTAATCTACATCTGCTCTATACCGTCGCACATTTCCCAAATGTAGCATATTGCTTTTCAGAGGTAGATAACCACATTTCACACCGGCAGGCCTACCGTGATTATTACTTCAACCAGTAATCATTTCTCGTATTAAATTCATAGATTTGGACTTGATGTATATACACGTCCGTGCATAGAAATCGACCACTTTGCAGTTTTGATTGTAATGCATGCGTACGTGCGTGCGAGTGTTTATTTATAGCGGTGACGTATTCGCGCTAGCAGCCGGGCGATGTAAACAAACTAGTCGCGACGTGTTTAATTACTTGCGGTCGCCTGAACCTTTTGTGTTCATTGTTATTATGCGGTCGAACATTGTAAGGCTTTTCTAGAAGATAATGGTAGCTGTATAAAAGGGACGCAGCTATGCTCGAGTTGGATAGTCAGTTAAATTCAGAGACATGGAGATATACACATAGAGTGTTAGTGAGTTAGTTCAGTTGAGTTCCTGATCACACAACATTAGTTATGTGATCGAGGGTTGACTTATATAGTGAGCTGAGTTAATTACATAGTTCAGTTCCATTAGTGAAGACGGACAGACACTTACATTAGTGCAGTTAGTGAGTTAGTTAGTTAGTTACATAGGGAGAGTCATATAGGGACGTTCAAATGGAGTGTTAGAGAGTAAAGTGTTAGTGAGAAGCACAGCAGTATCGTAGTGAGCAGGGTCGAATTGGCCAGTCGGGATAATCAGGAATTTCCCGAGAGGCTGCGGCTTTTTAAGACCGCCGCTCGGTGATTACAAACTAAAATTTGAGTACGTAGCATCATCTAATTAACTTCACCGGGTAACAGTTCTCATTTAGATCGTTTTCAATATTTTCTAATTCTTGACAAAATTTCTTTCAGTATTGCAGATTTAGTCCGAGCTCGAATACATGAGGTTTTGATCATTTCCTACTTTGTAGATTTTGAATGATTGGAATTATAATTACGGTATTATCTGGTGTTGGTGTGTTGGTCTACGGTAGGGTAGACTGATGTTATTAGTCATGATTCGTTTTCTCTGTTAAAACATCCAAGAACGGAGGGACTCCATGAGATTTTTTCTCCATTGTGAACCTAATATAAAGTATCATCGACATATATAAGCCAAAGTTTAGGTCTTATATTGGCTGTGTCTAGTGCTAATTCTTCAAAAAATTCCATGTATAAATTGACTATAACCGAGAAGACATGAGCAAACCATCTTCTTGTACAAAATATCTATATTTTTCTTGGAAATATGAGTTCTATAGGCAACACTGCAAATGTTCCTTAATACCATCAAGAGTCAAGTCGGTTCTATTTTTTAAGTTGATATCTTTTTCAAGCCTTGTTTTGATGATTTTTAAAAATTTCTCGTAAATAAACTTACATCACAGCTGACAAAAAGATTTTGTGGTTGTAATTGCATTTAGCTCAAAAGTTCTACAAAATGTTTTAAATTCTTCACATATGATGTTCTTTTTCTTTGAATGATTGGTAATAAAATTTTTGATAGTTTGTAAGTAGGAGAATTTATGGAACTTTTGACGGATTTCTGAGGTGCTTAAATCTTTTTTTATGGATTTTTGGAAGCCCCCCGTACAGGTGTGGAAGCTTGCTAAAATATGGAGTGAGATCTGTTCTTGTTCTAAACGGAATATAACTTTTTATATTTCAAGAACACAGTACACTTTGATTTCTATAGACGTAGTAGAATGTTTGCCAAGTTTCTTATAATTTCCTTGATTCAAAAGCTCTTCTATTTTCTGATCATATAAATTGGTATCCAATATTACTGTAACACTTCTATTATGTGCTGGTAGAATCTTGGTTGTATTATATTTCAATGCTTTATTTTCTTCGTTTTCAAGATTAGGTTTGATGAGATAATTTTTTTGCTTCAGAATTTTCTTCACTCTCCATTTATTAATAATTTAATATTATCTACAACTTTTAAACAAACCTAATGTTATTTTCTTAACTACAGAATGTTCTATATTTTAAATACTATTTTTAGGAACGTTTTTTTATATATTTCAACATCTTTTATAACTTCAATTTCTATGTAGGCAAAAAATTCGTATTATCCAAAGTAGTAATTTATTACTTTGTGGCAATATAAATTTAAAAAAAAACTGGAGATTAGGCCGTTCATGCTAGAATTTTCCCGGGCTGCTTACTCTTCCCAATCCGGCCCTGGTAGTGAGCGTATACAGTTTGTGTCGAGTAGGTACTCGGGAAGTTACTGGTAAACTGGGATAGCTGTGGATGTGAATACTCGGTAGTGTTGACGAGTATTGGGAAGCTATAGTATACAAGGGCAGTAACGGCGAGTCGGGAAATTACTGATGTACCGGGATAGCTGTGGAAGTAAATACTCTGTAGTGTTGAAGAGTATTGGGAAGCTAGGTATACGAGGGCAGTAACGACGAGTGAAAGTAAATACTCGGCAGTGGTGTTGAAGAATTGTGGCATACGGACAGTCGGTAATACTGAGGCTGTGGAAGTGAGAGAGTTACATAAATAGACAGATAGTGTGGTGAAAGAGGCGACTTTTGTCCTAGCAGTTGAATATACAGACGCTGTTGAGTCAGTTGAGTATATAGACGCTGTGAAGGTCGGTAGGCGAACAGTTGAACGTGTTATAAGTATATAGTGATATAAATATCGCGTAAACAGTCTACAAAAGTCTGCAACAGACCGGCAGTCTAAAATTGGAACGCGTAGTGAAATAAATAATTTGTAATATCGTGGAAATAAATAGTAGTGTTAATTGGTTAAATAAATAGTGTTAGTGTTAGTGTTATCTAGTTACTTATAGTTTTAGTCTTAATTAGTTTTTAATAATTGTTAAATATTAGTAATAGTAACTTTCATTATAGTGTAATAAACACTTAATTTTAATTAATAATAATTGTCTAATATTTACATTACGCCCAAATAAATAAAAACGTTACAATTGGTGTCAGGTGTGCGGGTTAATAAACTGTGAAGTGTAAATTATAAATAAATAAAATGAAACTTTTAACATTAAGTGATCTGAAAGTACGTGGTCTCAGGACGGAACTAGAAGAACATGAATTGGAAGTAACAGGAAAGAAAGCAGAGATTCAAAAGAGACTGCGTTAAGCATCAATCGATAATGGTGAAAATCCTGAAGATTACTTATTTGAAATTCCGTATGAGGATTACGACATTTGTAAACTAGTAAAAGAACATTTTAGAAGATTAGAACAAATACTAGATAATCATTTTACAAAATTAAACCAAAAAGAAGAAAATTTTAGAGAATTAATGAAATTTTCTAGAGAATTAAGACAAGAAAGATCTAGAAGTTTTGAGCGGAGATTAGAAGAAAATTCTAGCAGTTTGGAGGAAAATTCCGGAGCACCGGTGAAAGAATTAATGGAACATTCTACAACATTGGAAAGGGATTTGCAGGATAGTTCTAGAAAAGCGGAGGAAAATTCCGGTGCACCGGAAGAAGTAGTAGTGGAACATTCTAGAATATTAGAAAAGGAATTTGATGAAAGTTCTAGAAACGTCGTTGAAGATTTTAAAATTCTGGAGAAGAAATTGAAACCAGAATTGGTGGTAAATTCTAGAACAGTCGAATAGAATTCATGAATTATGGAGCAAATGTTGGAGCGGAAAGTGAAGAAGACTTCTAGAAGAACTGAGGATGGCCTTCGAGAGTGTGGGGCCGACATATCTCGCGTGGTTCGTCTCGCATATCCTGCGGCTCCTGACAGCGATTTGAAGTGCCTGGGCGCGGAAGCACTCATCTACGCAGTTGGAGACAGTAAAACTCAGCAAGTACTACGCTTAGCTCAGCCAAAAACGAATGGTGACGCACTGTCTTACGTATTCGATCATGAAGCTGCCAAACAAAATTCACGCAACCCAATGGGAGTGCAAAATAATTATGCTGAGAGAAATAAGAACATCGAAGCCACAGAAGAAAATGTGAAAAGAACTACAGGCACAGTTTTTATTAGAAGAAAGAAACTCCGCTGTTAAAAAAAGAAGACGAAAGAGAAAAAGGAAGAGAACGCGAGAGAGAACGAGAGCGTGTTCAGTAAGAGACCAAAGAAGAAATTTAAGACGAGCTTCTAGAGATAAAGGAAGAATATGAAGAGAGTATGAACAATGAAAATCAATGGAGGTCAAGAAGGACCCTGAAGAAGAAGAGAGAAGCCAACCAGAAATGAATAGTCTCAGATGAGCAGCTGCAATCACAATCAAAGTAATTTCAAAACTGAGTCAAAAGACAGTGAGGAAGACGCATGTGGACAGCTCGAGTGACAAAAATGAAAACTCGAATCAGATGACGACGATGACGTTATCTCTCATCGCAAAGAAGAAAGCCAAGAAGCAAGAAGAAGAGGAGAAGGACGTGTGGAAACGGTGGGAGGAAGAATGCGCTTGTCAATATGCTGAAGAAATCACTGGTTTATACGCTAAGACGCTCGACTAAACAACCAAGGACTTATTCAACAACATCATCTTCAAGAACTGGCGCAAGTGCATGGCAGAGAAAGAGAGATCCACCATCACTGATCTGAAGAAGTGTAACTTCAAGTAGATGCACACGTTCTTCAGGGAAGTTGCAGAGAAGAATGGGAACAGGACCAAGGAAGAGAATTTTGAGTTGAAGATGAAGAATTAAGAGTTGCGAAAAGAGTATAGGTTCTGTATCACTGATGGGCTCAAAGAGAAGATTGATAGCTTGAAGTATCTCCTGGCTACAAATGGAATGAAATCCGCCATGATTCCATCGCTACTACTTGGCTCGCTTCCTGCACTAAAAACAACAAGTGATGTTGAACACAGGCAAAAAGGCTTAGCAGTAGTACAAAACTGCCTGCTAAATGGCCGAGCGTTTCGGTAGGATCCGGAAGAAGATACAAGGAAGACTTGAAGAGCTAGGAGAAGTGGAAGGCAGGTGTCGTACTTCATTGTTGAGCTGACACTTGTAATGAAAAATGAATACCAGGCGGATACTGTGGGTTGTTGCTCATTGACAGCGGAGCATATAGAGCTACAGGAGAATGAGAAGTATTATGTCGTCATGTTTGATTATTCCTCGGAAAGGATTATATTCCATATTTCGATGAGGTTTCACTAGAAAAACGCGTTTTCAAGAATCTACAGCTGTTCATGGAGAATGAAGCATTAGGTGACGATTTATTCGAACGGTTGAACACATAAATCTTGGATAAACATCTAAAGGAGTATGGGTAATATCAAGACTAAGATGTTCTGTACCTACAACGCTTCGCGGCCAAAGAAAATAACTCAAACTGACCATCGATCGCCACGTCTTTAAGACTCCTAAAAACGCCAAGGATAATACACGGATTTCGTCATCACCAACTGTTCCGGCCGGGACGAAACAGTCTTAAGGAGGGGACAGTGTAACGTGGAACGCCCGCCATCGCCGCCGCTGTAAGCGAGTGTTTATTTATAGCGGTGACGTATTCGCGCTAGCAGCCGGGCGATGTAAACAAACTAGTCGCGACGTGTTTAATTACTTGCGGTCGCCTGAACCTTTTGTGTTCATTGTTATTATGCGGTCGAACATTGTAAGGCTTTTCTAGAAGATAAAGGTAGCTGTATAAAAGGGACGCAGCTATGCGCGATTTGGTTAGTCAGTTACATTCAGAGACATGGAGATATTCACATAGTGTTAGTGAGTTAGTTCAGTTGAGTTCCTGATCACACAACCTTAGTTATGTGATCGGGGGTTGACTTACATAGTCATCTGACTAAATTACGTAGTTCAGTTCCATTAGTGAAGACTGACAGACTCTTACATTAGTGCAGTTAGTGAGTTAGTTAGTTAGTTACATAGGGAGAGTCATATAGGGACGTTCAAATGGAGTGTTAGAGAGTAAAGTGTTAGTGAGAAGCACAGCAGTATCGTAGTGAGCGTATGCGGTTGGTGTCGAGTAGGTACTCGGGAAGTTACTGGTAAACTGGGATAGCTGTGGAAGTGAATACTCTGTAGTGTTGAAGAGTACTGGGAAGCTAGTTATACGAGGGCAGTAACGGCGAGTGAAAGTGGATACTCGGCAGTGGTGTTGAAGAATTGTGGCATACGGACAGTTGCTAATACTGAGGCTGTGGAAGTGAGAGAGTTACATAAATAGACAGATAGTGTGGTGAAAGAGGCGACTTCTGTCCTAGCAGTTGAATATACAGACGCTGTTGAGTCAGTTGAGTATATAGATATAGTGATATAAATATCGCGTAAACAGTCTACAAAAGTCTGCAACAGAGCGGCAGTCTAAGATTGGTACGCGTAGTGAAATAAATAATTTGTAATATTGTGGAAATAAATAGTTGTGTCAATTTGTTAAATAAATAGTGTTAGTGTTAGTGTTATCCAGTTAATTATAGTTTTAGTCTTAATTAGTTTTTAATAATTGTCTTATATTAGTAATAGTGACTTTCATTTTAGTTTAATACACACTTAATTTTAATTAATAATAATTGTCTAATATTTACACTTCACCCAAATAAATAAAAACGTTACAATACAATCCAAAACTTTTCAAATTTGGTATTTAAGACTTTTATATTAATGAGAACGACATATTAGATTTGTTTCTAAAATTGATAAACCGAAAATAGTACTTTACAGAAAGTTATAAACAGATTTTCTTGAAAAAATAAATTAAAACATGATCGAAAACTTATAAAATATGGTATTTAAAATTCGATTTTGACTATACTTGTATGATAAACCGGAAGTGGTACTTAATTTGGAGCTCTTAACAGATTTTCGAGGAAAATCATAAAATATAATCGAATATTTCGTATTACAGACTTTTCTATTTATTGGAACAAGAAATTAGATTTTGTTTGCATACGATCAATCGGAAGTGATAATTTACTTTAAGATCATTGCTATTTTAAACATGGAATTGACGGGAGGTTATGTGCTGGCCACATCAGATTTTTTTTAGTAACTAGCAATCAGATTAAAATAAAACGTATGCTATTTGAAAGTTCATTTAATACGGTTTAACATTTTGCGTTTTTAGTTCATTTATTTCTCCAAAACGTTCTCTAAATAATTTAGTAATTCCTATCTCCATTTTAAAATGCTTTGATCCACAATGAACCAATGAAAACTTTTCTGGTGTTGCAAATAAATCGCCATATTTTATAATAACATTTGAAATATTTTTTATTGTTATAATTTTACATTTGTCGGATAAAATCTTGAAAATTTTGCGAACATATATTATTTATTTCATACATTCGGCTTAATGTATCCGCATTTCCATTTTAATGACCTGTGGTCCGTAATAATTGTAAATTTTCGTCCATAAAAATGGCATCGAAATTGTTTAATTCCGCACTATCACTAAACATACTAATTCTGTTGTACTACAATTTTTTCTGCTTCATTCAGTTTACTGCTCACATAATATATAGGCTTTTCAAAACCTTCTCCAACTTGACTTAAAATTGCATTAGGTCGCTCCGTACGGGTGGGCAGGTTGTGCCTCGCACAAAGGCGCCTGACTTTGAGGAGCGCCGTTTCAAAACAGTAAAATAAACAATAGTATTTTTTTATAAAATGCTTTTATTTGTAAAGACAAAATTACTATACAACTTACAAATGAATGTAGTAGAATTGAACAATACATTTTTTACAAACGACATAAAAATGGCGTCTTTTGTGACTTGATTCACAAGGTAGAAGTTTCATTTCTACGCCGCTGGAAATTTCTGCGCCGAGAAACTGTATAGAATCAGCGAACACGAAGTAAAGTAGTGCGTTTGAAAAAAAAAATGAAATGTGTCATTCGGAGTAAAAGTGCCTTTGTGTGCCTCGCATGCAATTGTCCGATTCGCTTCGCTCGTCGTGCAAACTTCCATGCTCACCACACCAATTATTACTTTTACTCTTAATAACACAATATACTATTTTAATTTGCTTGCATTAAAGCTCTAGATATAAGTAAAATAATTATCGTACCAACCGGTTCATAATTTTTCTAGCATTGTTATATGGAAATAATAATTGTGAAAATGTTAATTACAACAAATAATATATTGACTATAGCTCAAGAATATTAATTACAAGCATGAATCCAATATTTTATATACCTACTAGCATTTTGGGAAGAATCAAATGATTTACATACAATTCTGAAATCTTAGTGAATTAATTTTATTTTTATTTTCTGCCAATATTGCACGATCAAACGAACTTACCTGTAAGTGAAGTTCGATCGTAATTATATGAAGCGTCCAGTCCTAATATATTGTTCACTATGTAGTCCGTCCCTGGCTACGAATCGTGCACCGTATACAAAGGTTTCTGAAGAAAACAAAAAAGCGCTTGCGCAGCGCTGGTCGGCTTGTTACATGGTCGCCGTTACATGCTCATTCTTCAAGGGATCTGTTCATTAATTCCCCACAACTGATGTAGAGCACTTAAGGCTTTAAGGCGGGAGGAAAGTGATATATTCGGACTGGACGCTTCATATAATTACGATCAAAATTCACTTACAGGTACGTTCGTTTGATCGTGCAATTATATTCGCGTCCAGTCCGAATATATTGTTTACTATGTAGGTGTTTAAAGCATTTGTGTTGCGGATTAATGAACTCTGAGTGAAAAGAAAAAAGAACAAAATTATCACATTAAGCTACATTGAAAAATGGCAAAGCTTAAAGTAAATATCATACAGAGTCCAATCCAAGAAAACAAAAATATTAGTACAGTAAATTATGTGTGGCGAAGGATGATTGTTTCGTAACTATTATTGTGGTCCGGTTGCGGTATTTCGCTACCGAAAATCGGTCACTTTAATATGTTGAGAGTGAGGAATGTATGTTGTCTGGTTAGTACGAATGTTGTTGAGAGACTGATTATTTTTTGGATGATGTTATTGTTATTCTTTCGGGTTTGTGCTAACCCACTAAGTGGGAAATGCGTGATTTTATGTATGTATGTATGTATGTATGTATGTATGTATGTATGTATGTATGTATGTAAATTATATAAAAAAGGGGTATGTGTAACGTGGGTTGTACTTTATTCACTCCTGATGTTTTAGTTGGGTCCGTTATGTTAATTTGAATATACTGGTGATCTTCCGTTATATTCGATGTTTTAATTACGGATATTGTCTGAAGTCTACCCCTCGTGATCTGGGTTAAAAGTGTGACTAGCTTTTGCGACAGTTGCTAAATAGTCAGATCTATAGGTAGAGTTTCTATAAATGATAATAACACTACGGGAACCCATGTATTAGCATGTCGAGTGGGTTGATCTTAAGCGATACATACCCTTCGTGAACCTCTTTAATATCAGGTCGCATCCTAGATCTTTAGGCAAAATAAGGCTGAGTGCCGACCTATGGGAATTTAGAGCTACGCATTTGTAATTACGGTCTTTTGCGATCTTTTGCAGATGCGTGATACAAAGGAATCCACCAGGGTAAGTTGGTGAGCCAAAGGGTGGGTTTTGCTGAAAGGAGAAGACAATAAATCAGGAGATGGGTCCAAGTAAACTACTTGTCCGGTTATTAGTTTGGAGAAAAGTGTGTACCAAGACTGTGAAGGACAGAGTGGCACAACTACAATTCCTTCGGTATTGCCCTGGATGATTTTTTCAAGACTTCTTAAAAATTAAATTAAATGGTGGGAAACGCGTAAAACTGAAAATATTTCCAGTTCAGGGTGAATGTATCAATAGTGAAGCTTCCAGGGTCTCTACACCAAGATACATATTTGTTACATTTGTGGTTGGCATGAGACGTGAACAGGTCGACATCTGGTTGGCCGGGATTGTCTGCTACGCGATCGACAGCGTACTGGATTAAAGACCATTCTGTATCGGCACTAGATTGACTCGACTCTTTATCTGCTTCGTAGTTATCCGTTGAACTTACATAAGACGCGACAATACAGATATTTCTGTGTTCACACCGGTGCCAAATCGATCTTGTTAGCCTATCCAGCTCGGGATGTTGATTGCTACCAATCCGGTTAAGATAGGATATATCGGTGATGTTATCGCATCTAATGGGGATGTCGCAATTAGAAAGATTGTCTGCAAAACATTTTAATCCATAGAAAATGGCTTGCAATTCTAGAAAATTTATATGTGAACTTTGATGGGGATCACACCAAAAAACCATGTGTCTTTTCCGTGTCGCAACAAGCACCCCAGCATATCAACAAGACAACAGTATAAATTACAACCTTATATGTGTCCTTTCTAATATCATTAAAAGAATTAGAAATAGAATTTTCCCACCAGGCGAGATCTTCATGTAGGTGAGTTGGAATTGTCATAGAAACATCAAAGTTCAGGTTGTTTCGAGATAAAGCTAAGAACTTTTTTCGTTCCAGAACTTTCGTATCCAACCAACCGTATTTGACAGCCGGACAAGTTAAAACTAAAAAACCGATGAATGTAGCAAATTGCCCACTTTTTTATGTTTTCCTTTTTTCCAACGGTAATAAAATATTCATTTTATCTTTCTAGGCTTCAAACAACTTTTTCCTTGTTCACAGAAAAGTACTTGACACCCAGAATGCTTTTTTCACGCAGTTGAAAAACTATTGGTTTCGTTAATTTAGTAAAACAAAATGGCGCTGACGAGAGACCAAATGGAACACACGTGATTTTGTAGAGACAGTGTTTAAAGCTGAATCTCAGAAATTTGCGATTCCGGATGGATCGGAACTAAAAATTAGGCATTTCTTAGGTTCACGATTGATAAAAAATACCCGGAACTAATTAGCCTTAGAGCGGTTCGATGATCTTCCAATTTGAAGTGTAGCTCAATTATATATTGTTTTAAATATTTGAGATTGACACATGGCTCGCACTTGACAAAAGCGGAGAGCTCTTTAATGCCTAAATCCATTATGGCTGTTTTGCCAATCGAAGAATGAAGTATAAGGGTATCAGTAGTATGCTATGGTTTATTACCTCCTCCCCCTTCTTTTATGAACGCCTAGAGGGGCCTTAGGCCGAGGCCGAAGAAAGGAGGGCTATGTTGGTCAAAGGTATTTTTCTACCTTTTCCAAAGCTTTCATACACTAAATCTTTTCCCTTAACTCAGGGCCAAAAAAAAATTTTTTTCTTGGCGGGACTGATTCCAACCTGTTTTTTAATTGTTTATTCATGAAAAATGAGTTGTCGGCTTTTATGCGATGTGTCGTTAAAAAGGCTACAGAGCAACCGCCCGGCATCCGCAACGCCTGCTAAGATTTGTTCTTTGGCTTGTTTGGGAAATTCGATCTCATCTGCTCAGAGAGCAGCATAGTGCTGCTAATGCCTTGCCTAGATGAGGCTGGTATTTTGGATGTGTGGTGTCTCTTAGGGTGTACAGGGTGTTCATGTTGGGTTCGATCTCGGGGTTCACCCTCGGAGGAAGTACGGTTTTGCAGTTTTCCGGCAAATCGTATTTGCTGGCAAGATTATCGAGGTCCCCTTTTGACAATCTGGAATATAAAGTGAACAGCTGGATACAAGAAAAACTCTTATTTTTCTGTTGAGTCGGATCTGGTCTCAGAATCTTTCTAATGTTGTGAGATGGCCATTGAACCATACTGAATCAGGTGAACCATC
The DNA here is from genome assembly GCA_963082715.1 of Harpalus rubripes. Taxonomy (NCBI): domain Eukaryota; kingdom Metazoa; phylum Arthropoda; class Insecta; order Coleoptera; family Carabidae; genus Harpalus; species Harpalus rubripes. Next base: position 45,053,198 of record OY720449.1, on the reverse strand, counting down.
GTTATCTGATTTTTGGAGCACCCAGCCCTGATCTGACCCAGTCGACGTCGAATCACGCGCGAAGTGGCCCTCTGAATAGGCCGCCTCTACGGCGATGCTCGCCTCCTGGTTCGTTTTGGCTCGGCTATAGAGTGAAATCGCAACACTCGGGCTGCGACTTTCATGTTTGCGCTGACTTAATGTAAGAAGCATTGTGTCCTGATCCGGTCCTGTCGGCGCCTCGTCACGCCGGACGAGGCCATCCAACGTCCCAGCATCTGCCGCGGTACACAACTCGCGGCCACTGCTGACTCGACTGTAGTGTGAAATCGCAGCACTCAGGCTGCGACTTTCACGTTCGCGCTGACATAATGTAAGGGGTATACTGTCCTGATCCGGCCCTTTCGGCGCCTTGTCACGCCGGACGAGGCCATCCGACTTCCCAGCATCTGCCGCGGTATACAACTCGCGGCCACTACTGACTCGACTGTACTGTGAAATCGCAGCACTCAGGCTGCAACTTTCACGTTCGAGCTGGCTTAATGTAAGGGGCAACTGTCCTGATACGACTCTGTCGGCGCCCTGTCACGCCGGACGAGGCCATCCGACTTCCCAGCGTCTGCCGCGGTACACAACTCGCGGCCACTACTGACTCGACTGTACTGTGAAATCGCAGCACTCAGGCTGCGACTTAAACGATCACACTGTCTAGGCGAAACGCCTGAGAACGTCTCGAGCGGAGAGCGACTTCTATGGTGTGGGGACTGAGAACGCCATCTTCGAGAATCTGTATAAGAATCCGTCTCACCAGGAGAACGGCATTCACGACAATGAGACCGATGACTATAAGCCAACCTGTTTCTCCTAGCCTTGTCCCTCTCTAATTCTCTATTTCTCTCCTTTTCCCTGTCTCTTTCCATTTTAAATTTATCCTGCCTCCTTCTAAGGTCTTTGTTCTCCATGTATAAATATTGCCTAAAAGAAGAAATGCTAGGAGAACGATTAGTATCCTTACCTTTCGATTAGCCCCTGTCTCCTGTGGTACTAGACGACAAGCGACCGCACGGTACGTGAACCAAGGACGAATGAGCATGTAACGGCGACCATGTAACAAGCTGACCAGCGAGTAGTGGGGGAGCGCTGCGCAAGCGCTTTTTTGTTTTCTTCAGAAACCTCCGTATACGGTGCACGATATGTAGCTAGGGACGGACTACATAGTGAACAATATATTCGGACTGGACGCGAATATAATTGAATTTCTCTTATTTGTTATTAAAAATTAAAAAAGTAAGAGAAATATCCTGCGATACGGATAATTTTCTTTTATTGTTATATTGCAAAGTATAACTGCAAAATTGTTGATTAAAACAAACGTTTTTTATTTTTTATTCTATTGTTAGTGAATAAAGTTAAGAATGCCGGAAATGGTTATACAACATTCTATGATGATTAATATTGTTATGATCAAATAGTAATTAATAGCTTCTTAACTAATTAGAGTCTGATTGCGATGTAATGACTAGTTTAAAGACCAGACATGTTACCGCAGAAGGGACATTGTCGTGTAGCAATCGGGTTACCGTCAGTATCGGTGCATCAGGGTTGCTCTTTGATAGAATGGATTAGAATGTTCTTTTTACCTCCCGCTACCCTTGGTAAGGGAGGTATAGGGATCGTGCTAAAAATCGCATATCGAGATTTTGGTAAATGACCACGTTTTAAGGTCCCTAGAATCCAATTTTAATATTTTCACAATGATGTCTGTGTGCATGTGTATGTGGATCCTCTTTACGCTCTAACTCAAATACTATCATTCAGAAAATTTTGAAATTTTGTATTTACCTTATTCTAATATGGAAAGAAGCCAATAGATTTTGGTGTAAATTGGATAACCGGAAATTTTAGTTTATTTGAAGCTCAAACTAGTTTTTCCTCGAAAAATACCTTTAACTGTTAAGCTACGTTTCCAGCTCTTAACATAGTCACTGTTTTTGTTATTTGTCATAACCTTGAAAGTTTGTCATACGTATAATGGCTTGAGCGTTTCCAGCTACTGTTTTAGTCTTTGTCTTTGTCATAGCGCATAAACACAAAGTTTGCATGCTTCATACTTTCGTCATAGTCTTTGTCGCTGTTCTGTTGGAAAGAGATGTGATGTAAGCGCTATCTCTTTTTATGTTGCGCAGTAGTTCTACGCGTTGTATCTGTCATTATTTTGATGGTTATGTTTTTATTTTTGTGTTGAGATAATATAAATATGGACAACAGAAAGAAAAAATATCATATTTTTTATATTATAAGTACAAATAAAATTATATCATATCTTACGGATATACAGACAATATTGAAATTTTAAAGTGGAATATTAGAAATATTGTGGCTCGTTCACCATATTAATTTCGTGCTTTATTTCAAATGTTATTTTGGAATTATACAAAATAATTACATTATTACTTAATTTAAGTAATGATTACTACTCATCATTAATATCATTAATAACTATATAATTTTTGAAGCATTGTAAAGAGTTTTATATATGTGTTCCTTTTTTGAGTGAACAAACATTATAAGTACAAAAACTTAAGACTGTGCTTATGTTAACAGCTGGAAATGGCCAATATCTTCTAACAAAAACAAAAACAAAGACTAAAACAGTGACTATGTTAAGAGCTGGAAACGTAGCTTAATTTACTGAAATTTATGTTATTATAAAAATTAAAGATTATTAAATTTCCTACAGGTTTACATTAATACTTTTTCTATATATTTTATGTATAAATTAAAAACTTATCTATACATAATTTAAATCCCGGAGCCTACGCTTTATACAAACACAACTCCTTAGTTACACAGTTCAAATCTCAAATGCATGTAACTGACAGATAAATGTCACTGTCAAAGAACTAATCATTATCAATTAATAATAGTAACGTTTTAAAAAGAAAATAGCTAATAGAACAATTATTAGTTATACCTATGGAATGAAACTTAGTAGTGTGCAGCATAAGTAAATATGTAAGAACGTGTATTTAAATTTTTAAAAAAATAATGCCGGGAGTTTTTTTGTTGGCCACATCAGATTTTTTGTATGTGATTCGCGTTATTTCTAACATCAGAAGAGAGATTTGCCTGCGATCCGCAATATTGTTTGTGTGTTTGAGTTTTAGTGGGAATTTATAAAGTGAAGTGCAGAGACAAGTAAATTAAGATGGTAGGTTTTTATCCTAGGGCATTGACAAGTAACAAGTTTCCGTCTGTGTCCCACCCGGAGAATGGTGACGTACCTAATTACAAGAGTTGGTTAAGTAAAACCGTGAGTAATGAGTACAAGCGTAAGATATCGTTGTGAGCGATGTTGGTTTCAATTGCGTTACTGTTTGTAATAAATGCAATTTAGTCAATTGCTTGTTGAGAAACGAGAGATCAAGTCGAGTTTGTTGTTCTTAATATTTAGGTGTTTATGGCAGTTGTTATATTTTGATTGATGTGTTGTCATTGAATTTGCATGACGTAAAAAAGTATTTCATTTTGGAAATTTGATTCTACTTTTACAACGTCTGCGATGTGACAATATTATCGAACTGAATGTAAGTGTAGTAGTAACAGATCGAGAATATCAACCAGTTTACGGTTTAATTATTTGTGAAATAACAAACAAACTAATATAAATTTTTTGAAGTATCTAGAAAGATTGTAAAACGTTTTCACTGGACATGCCACAAGTTTTCGCAAAGTAACAAGCACGTTGAGTACACTGCCACCTAGAAGTACTGATATGGCGTTACCTATTCTTGATCCAAGTTATGACCGATGCGAATGCAGAACAATGGTGCACCAAAATAGAAATTATAACTGGAGCTCTTTAGTTAAGATAGTAGGAACATGTAACGAAACTATGCTAAAGACTAGTATAATTCGTGAAATCCAGAAGTGAAAGATTGTGACACTTTTTATATCACACTCATCGACTTATTTTCTATGGGTGATCATTGGTCAAAATACAGTGATGGATGGCTACTGGGTCGTTTCTGCATGTAGTTCCCAGTTTCGATAGCAGGACGGCGACATGTGTTCGAAGCTGCTGCGGGATTTTTTTTTAATGATTTTGTTAATATATATATATATATATATATATATATATATATATATATATATATATATATATATATATATATATATATATATATATATATATATTCCAAGTGGGCTTTTGAGTGTTCATGTTTCAGGTACCTGCGTTGACTTTAAGGATAATATAATTGAAGTGGGAGCTTTTGACAGAAAAGTTTCTACTACCACTGAAGCAGAGCTTTCTCGAGTAAGTGACACTCATAGAGCTCAGGGCTTTTATAAGAGCTGAATCTGTGCCAGAAATTAAAGGATATATGCGGTATGCACTAAATGTGAGGTCGATGCAATCGATCAGCTAACATATGATCGTATTATTTGGAGAAAAATATTGATGACAGTGACGGGAGAGCTGTAATTATGGACGAAGTCTGTACCAGTCTGTCTCGAAATAACAAGTCAGAATGGGCGAGCGTCTTGCCCAACATAATTATTTGCGAATGGGCCGACGTGTAGCACTGATAGTGACAGAATGTATTGGATGAACCGCGTTAGCGTGAATAATATAGCGCTGAGCAGGCAGTTCAAATCTGAGTGAACTCTTATCAATTGTTCTTCGCATAATTTGTGTGACGTTATTCAAGTTCCTGCACGTCCATGTTTGTATGTATGTACGTCAATGTTTGTAGTGGTTGAACTCGTGGTTGAAGTAGTCCCTGAGTCTGCTCCCAAAACATACTACAACTGATGGAAGTAGTCCCTGACTCTGCCTTTACAGAACATACTACATGACGATTTTGAAGTTCAAATATCGAGAGTGTTACAATGGACGAGAGTTAAGATTGTTCAATGAGATGAACTAAGTGTTTATTTGGTAAGTGACTATTTCAGAAACAGATTCGAGTAACGTTGAGCAAGTAGATAATATTCCAAATGAAGCAGAACTTCAAGTATCCCGAGAGCAGAATACTGATCAGCATGGTCGTAGCTACAAATTTGGCGTTTTGGTTTTCATGAGACTGTGGCCGATCAGTCTCCTCGTGGCTGTTTTGTGAATATGTTGAACGTTTTAGTTGTGGCAAGCTCATCCATAAAGGAGTAGCACAGGGCAGCTGGTACCTGGTGCAGAGGCTGCCGCGGTTGCGAAACCGAGTGTTTTACCTGAAAAGCAATTGAGCAACAGAAATATGTCAGCCATTGAAAGCAGAAAAGTCAGACAAGACGAGACTTGCTTTTCAAATGTTTGTCTCAATATTTGGCACGTCTAAGTGCAGCGTGATGGACACTGGCACAAATTGGTTCAAGTTTAAGCATGCCGGAATGTTTCGATTCATTTGGTATTACGTATTATTACATCACACTTGAATCCATATTCTAACTTTTAGGTCGAGCGGTTCATGCGTACAATAATGAACCTTCTGAAGGTTGAGACCAAAATATAGTTAGGCTGGTCGAGTAGATCGTTGAAAATCTATAAGGGTAACCAAAAAACTTTGAAGAGCCGACAAAACTTTAGTAACAAGAGTGACTACGGAGCAATTAAGGCATTGGTCTGAAGGTCATTTTCGATAAATTCCTCAGAATTATTAGCTTTGAGTGGAAGCTGACATGCTATATGCCTCTGTCATGTGCGTTTCGGTATGGGCTACTGTTATGCCTCTGCCGAAGATGACATGCTACTGGATGCCTCTCTCATGGTGTTCCGGTATACTACCGTATACCTCTGTCGAAGATGACATGCTACTCCTTGCCTCTGTCATGTGTGTTTCCCAGTTAATATAACTTTGCACAAAGACGTCTTATACCCACGAAGTGGCCCTGAAACCTACGCCACTGGCATCCGTCGATAAAATAAAAGTTTCACTAAAATCTGGATAAATTAATACTGAATCAGATGTAATAGCTTCCTTAACTTCTTAATAGACTGTTCAATTTCTGGTGTAATTTCAAATTTTACATTCTTTTTACTTGAAATCGTAAGTGGTTCTGCAATTTCCGAAAATTTTGGAATAATTTTTTTATGCCAACTGACTAATCTTGCAAATTCGGGATCATTTTTTATGTATTTTGGAAGAGGATAAGCTTTAATTGATTCCATTTTGTTTGGATCTGATTTGACTCCGTCTTCAGATATGTGTTCTAAATAATTTACCTCTTTCATTATAAATATACATTTTGAAGCTTTTAATTTAATATTTGCATCACTTTACCTTCCGTCACCGTCAAGTAAAGAAGATATTGTCTTTAGTAAAAAAAATCGATGAGTTTTTAATGAATAAGCACGGTTTAGGGTCCCTAGAATACGATTTTACTATATTTACGATGATGTCTGTATATATGGATGGATGTATGTATGGATGGATGGATAGATGTATTGATGGTTGTATGGCTGGATATATGGATGGATGGATGGATGGATGTATGTATGGATGGATGTATGAATGGATGGGTGGGTGGACGAATGGATGGATGGTTGGATGGATGTATGGATGGATGTATGAATGTATTTGGATGGATATATTGGATGGATGTATGGATGGATGTATGGATGAATGTATTGGATTGATGTATTGGATGAATGTATAGATGGATGTATGGATGGATGTATTGATGGATGGATGTATTGATGGATGGATGTATGTATGGATGGATGTATGGATGGACGGATATGGATGGATGTATTGGATGAATGTATTGGATGGATACCACCTTTCCAGAAATTATAATTGGTCGACCGGAAGTACCCTAATTTGAAGATTTTAAGTCTTTCTTGGAAAGACGCTGTTACATATCACATTTAATGGTATTATAAATACTAAAGAATATTTTATTCTCTATGCGATTTGATTACATTTTATACTTCATATTCAATGGATATAGAGTTAAAAAATTATAAATGAATCAAATTTCATAAAGAAGCTAGCTGTGCTATAACCATGGAAACATCTACTATATTAAGAAAATTCTGACTGACAAATGTCAAGTGCAACTGACATAGTATGTGTTATAATTTTAATGGAAATATATAGAATCTCTTACAAGAAACTTTCTGTTTGGAATTTGTACAAAGTACATAGAGCTGACTGAAGATAATATATTGGAAATATGGCAGTGGCGGTGCGTCAGATGAGGCAGGTGAGGCCAGGCCTCACCTCTTAAATTCAAAACATTTGTAAAATTTTATAATTTTATTTTTAATTTAAAATGTATTGAAATCTACAATATTTGAACTCATAAACAATAATTGTTACTATAATATGCCAAATAACCATGCAAATAGTGTTATTTTCACGCGAATTTACACATAGAGGCCAAATTATACTGGCCTCATGGACAATAATAGCGCAATACATAAGTGCGAGTGAGACGGAACGATTTTGTCCTCTCTACGCTCTACATCTACACTACTGCAGATGAGACAAGGGATGAGTTGGCTTCTCTCGTTCCGAGCAGAGGGCACGTAAGCGCTTACAACAGAAAATGCTTGCTTCAAACAAGTATATTTGTATTACTTTCAATTAGTTTTTGTAAAAACGGTTTAATAATTACTATTTATTGTTACTGTTATTTTTTTATGTTTTCATAAATTTGAAACTATTATTTAGGTATTTCTATTTTAATTGTATCTACTGTTACTTGTCACAGTTATTTAAATTAATATATAAATCATGTATTGTAAATATATACAAATACCAACAACCAAGAGACAAAAGAACAGTACGAACTACTTACAACGATGGGAATAATCTAAATGAACTGTTAAGAAAAAAGTTAAATAAATAAATAAATAAATATATCATTACAATGATTACTTTTGCATCTAATATTTTCATTATTAGTTCTTTTGAATTATATAAATATAAAAAATATAATCTTTCAAGCGCAAAATAGCAAGATAAAAGCATCGGAATAATAGGTGAGGTTGAGAATTCTTGGCCTCGGTTGAGTGGTGGGGAGAACCCACTAGCTATTACTCAGTAATATAATATATTAATTTAATGCAATATTGTATTTTTAGATTTTCTGTTTTTGTAGTTACTGCTTATATGCTCACATTTCGCATCATAATTATAATTTAATTACTAAATGTCTTCTAATGAATTCGTAGATTTTATTGGAAAAATAAAGAAGCAAATAAAAATTTATTGGTAGCTTTAAAATCGCAAAAGAAATATAAATTTAAAAATATTTTTTTCTACTCCCATGCGTGAAGTGGGTACTTCACGTATTAATTTTCATGTGTGAAGTTTGATTTTTTGAACACTGTGCGTGAAGTGTTACTTCACGCATACTGTGCGTGAAGTAAATAATTCAGTTTAAACACACACAATGAATATCAGTATATATACGTAAATCATGTGATGGTAAATGGTCCGAAGAAATAACAACTTCATGAGAAATATGTAATTAATTTATATAAATAAAATAAATTTTGTAATTCTAAATTTACAACTTTGTGTTAAATATAAATCTAAGTCCAATAAGCATTCAAAAGCAATAAATAAAAAATTTCTAAGCAATCTAATACAAATTTTATGATATTACAGGTTATAGCAATTACAAAATATAAAATTATCGTATTTCCCATTATTTTAAATATTACAAAATGACTTGTGTTTTAATAAAACAAAGCTGTTAAACCCCCGTACCGTTGGTAAACATGGTTACACAAGTCGATAATGCAGAGGCTGTACGTTAAAAGAATGACAATGTGAAGAAAAAATTATATTTTATTGCAAGGTCGTAGAAAAAGTATAGTATGTAACACGTGTGTGAAGCCTATTTTACATTCGGGTGGTTTGCAACACTCGCCTTCGGCTCGTGTCGCAATCTCCACCCTCATGTAAAAACTTCAGCTTCACACACTTGCCACATAATATACTATTTAATATTTAAGACTGACAATGTTACTTTTGTTATAGATTTTTTTCTTAATTTTATGTTAATATTTTATTTAAATGAATTATTTATGTAACTGGTTTCTTACAATAAAATAAATTATTAGTTTTTGACTTTTAACCGATTTTATTTTTTAAGAATTTGTTAAATTTGTTTTATTGTAAAGAACTCTATATTATCTTACTTTGCATTAAAACACGTTCGACCTTGAAAATTAAAAAAAAATTCTCACATATTTTAAATCCATCGATATGTCCCGTATTGAAATATTATAAATCTGGCCTCACCTCACTCTAAATTCACGCACCGCCACTGAAATATGGAATCTTTTGCAAGAAACTTTCTGTGTGGAACTTTTACAAAATACATAGAACTGGCGACGCAGACGACGGAAGGTAATGTGCTGGCCACATCAGACTTTTTAATATGTCGAATACTAAACTTAAATTCGTAATATGTTCCTCAATGCGTAAAGAAGGTAAACCATACAATTTCGTTAGAAAGCGTCAAATTCATAAATCTTTGAAATGTAGACTTTTCAGCCATATCTATTTGCTAATAAACTACTACTTTATCATACTAATAAGTTTGCATTATTAAATTGTTCGTTTAAATTTGGAATAGGGTAATAATATTTTTACCTTCCGTCACCTTCAGGTAAGGAAGGTATTGTCTTTGGTCAAAAAATTCGGTGGTGAGTTTTTGATGAATAAGCACGTTTTAGGGTCCCTAGAATACGATTTTACTATTTTTACGATGATGTCTGTATGTGTGTGTGTGTGTATGTATGTGTGTCCGTGTGTGTGTGTGTGTGTGTGTGTGTGTGTGTGTGTGTGTGTGTGTGTGTGTGTGTGTGTAACAAATTTTTCGTCTACGATAACTTCCATACTACAATTCTAAAAATTATAATTCTTTCGTATTTCTCTTCGTTACATCCATGCGAAGAGCTGATTAGATTTTGGTTAGAATTGGACAACCGGAAGTACCCTCATTTGAAGATTTTAACAGTTTTTCTTGAAAAAACTATGTTAAATATCATTTTTTCACATTTAATATTATTATAAATATTAAAGAATATTTTATTTTCTATACGATTTGATTGCATTTTATACCTAATATTAAATGGATATAGAGTTAAAAAATTATAAAGAAATGAAATTTCATAAAGTAGCCATAGCTGTGGAAACAGCTACTATATTAAGAAAATTTTGATTGAAAGATGTCAGTGTCAAGTGAAATTGACATAGTGTGTTTGTCTTATAATTTTACTGGAAATAGGTATAGGATCTTTTGCTTTCTGTATGGAATTTGTATAAAATACATACAACTGCTTTAAGGTAATGTACAAGAAATAATAATAATAAATCTTTTATTTCTGCAGATACATTACACTGTATATAGAAAACGTCACAAAATAATAGTTTTCTGTATGAAATTTGCATAAAATACATGCAACTGCCGGAAGGTAATGTACAAGAAATAGAATATTTAATTTAGCAAGGAACTTTCCGTATGAAATTTGTACAAAATACATAGAACTGACGGAAGGTAATGTGCTGGCCACATCAGATTTTTTAGTAATAGAATTTAATTTACGATAATCAATTCACACTCTTACTTTGTTTTCTCCTGTTTTCTAGCAGGAGCGGACCATGGAGAATTTGAATATTTTATAATTTTAGCTTTTAATTGATTTGATTGTCGGATCATTTTCTGTTATAATTTTGTGTTTAATTTCTGTAATACTAATAAGGATAGAATCGTCGTCAATATGTGTCATTATATCTATCCAAAATTCAAATAATAAAAGACAAAATACAAATATCGATTTGTTGATCGATACCAAAGGACTTCAGCTTACTGACAAAATCACTTTTCTAAGTTCGTATTTTCACAATAAAGCTGTTGTAAAGCACGGATTTTTGTTAAACAATTATTATCTTTATCTTTATTGTTTATACTTATCATTCTACACCCGTCATCAGGATTTTTCTCATGGGATTTATTTATGAATGACATGCGAGTGTGCCATGCCTGTAGTGTTTCCCTTTAGATATGCCTTATTCTTATCGTAGCATGATGTGACATGTATATACCAACACTTTCATTCTGTTTTGTTCAATAACAAAAATATTTTCAGTTATTCAAAAAATTATGTTCGACTGTGTTGGGGATGGAATAAATAAAGTTTCGGACTGGCAGTCAATATTACAATTTATTCACGCCGACGTTTCGACTATACAATAGTCTTCTTCAGGGCTAGAATGGTCGAGTTGGAGGAAAAAATACACGTGTGGATAGCGTAGATACAATCAAGTCGGACATTTAAAAAAATAAATAAATAAATAGTCAAAAAACACAGATCACAAAGTGAAAATCGTCAAATAATAAAAAATTGTCCAAGATGACTACAATAAACTAAGCTGAATATAAAAAAAAATATTTTAAAAAATCTCATTTTTTAAAATATTTTTTCTTATATTCAGCTTAGTTTATTGTAGTCATCTTGGACAATTTTTTATTATTTGACGATTTTCACTTTGTGATCTGTGTTTTTTGACTATTTATTTATTTATTTTTTTAAATGTCCGACTTGATTGTATCTACGCTATCCACACGTGTATTTTTTCCTCCAACTCGACCATTCTAGCCCTGAAGAAGACTATTGTATAGTCGAAACGTCGGCGTGAATAAATTGTAATATTGACTGCCAGTCCGAAACTTTATTTATTCCATTTTCAGTTATACTTTCTATAATCCAAGTTTATATCCCCCAAAGAAAGTGGGAAAGCAAACAAGCCTATGAGCAGCGGATCTGCTGGATCGTCTCTTCCGTGTTGGCAATCCTACAGGGTGCGTCGATTATAGCACTATTTATCTTGGAATGAATATATTCTTTCATTTTGTGTGGCGGTAACTCACGTAGGTAATTCCACTGAACGAGTCCGCTAGGTATTTTCGAGGCCGAAATCTCTCCGCGTTTTTTCTTCAGCTCTGTGTTCATACCGTTTATATACAGAGCCAATGTCGTTTTCCTTAGCCCGATGAATATTTCATAACTTACTTTATTTGAGTTATAAATTTCTACTTACCTTTCCAGCAGTACAGTTACAGTTTTCTTTGTAAAATAACCCGTAATGCAAATACTGGACAAAGATCTCAAAATTAAATTTGTAAATTGTGCCGGAAATGAAAGTTAAACAATTTAGTGCCCATTGTCGTTAGTCATCTGTTTCATTTAAACTTCTGTAATTGATTTTCACCTGCGCACATATTGTTAAATTGAATTCATAAATTTGTGTACGTACACATTTTAAATTAATTATGTTTTAAAAATTTTACAAAACGGCAATATTGTACAATCGATAACCATTCCATTGAGAGTCATACTCATACTATCAAAATCCGTAATGATATGCAACAACGCTCATCACTTTGAGACCCATTTACACATACGTTCCCAGCCCGAAGGTTTGAAACGAAACTGCATTCCTGAAAGCGGATAAATAATGTACGCGAAAAGCGCATTGTTACAAAAATCATAACACACGCATGCACAATTGCAGTTTTAGAGCGTACATCCGGAAACTGTAAATGCGATTTCACGAAGTTTTAGCGTGGCACGTGGAATTTTGGAAATTCTAAAAGTTTTAAGTTAGTCGTTAGTGTATTGAGATCTTCAGTAGAATTTAAATGTCCAGGAAGGAAAATGAGGTGTGACCGTGTGCCTGAGTGTCTGATCGCGAATTTGTGGACCCAACATCATAATTATTTCGAATTTTGAATGACACAAAAGTGACCTCTGTGTTGCACTCTATACGCCAGCGATGAGTGCCCGTTAGGTGACGCCTGGTAAATGCCCGCATGATACGAATATGTCGTCATCATTACCGATATGCATCTCTTATGTACAAAGCACATTGGCACACCCAGCAATTAGTACGCACTGATGTTATTGTAATGTGAAAGTACCTACAACATTTAGTCCGCGAGTCCCTGACCGGCGCGTGCGAGCCGACGCCCATGAATAGAAGCATTTTAATAGGTAGGAGGAGCCTAGGTAGGTGATCGGTAACATAGAGCTGCGCGCGAGAGGCGGACGATGTGAGGCGGGCAGTTAGGTAAACAGGGAAAGATAAGCGTAATTACCCGCGCATTGTTATATACTTCGAAACGTCACAAGAATGTTCCAGAAGGTATTAAGAGCCACTATATAAACGATGTACGTGTGTGCGAAGACAGTCACATAGAGTGTTAGTCCATCAGAAGGACAGTCACATAGAGCGCTAGTTCGTCAGAGAGACAGTTAGATAGACAGTAAGGAGAAAGGTGTCAGTGAGTTTGAGTAGCACAGCAGTATCGTGGTGAGCGTATGCAGTTTGGTGATGAGTGGAGTACTTGGGAAGTTACTGGTATAGCTGTGGAAGTGAATACTCAGTACTGTTGAGGAGTATTGGGAAGCTAGATATACGGAGACAGTAACGGAGAGTAGAAGTGAATACTCGGCAGTGGTGTTGAAGAGTTATGCCATACAGACAGTCGGTGATACTGAGGCTGTTGAAGCAGATAGTTGCATGAATAGACAGTCAGCCAGTTGAACGCGATATAAATAAATAGTGACATAAATAGTAGAAATAAATAATCAGTAATATCGTATATATAAATAGTCGTGTTAATTGTTTAAATATATATATATATATATATATATATATATATATATATATATATATATATATATATATATATATATATATATAGGGTGTCGGATATGGGGCTCCTCGATTATTTTCTTTATTATTGGGAATAGAAGATAATCATTCAAATTAAAGTTGTTGTAGATCGACGGGGACATTCACTTATTGAAGAAGAAAATTTTTTTAACCAGTAGTTCTCCAACTATAACACAAAGTTATATTTTCTTAAATGGGATGCTATATATTTATAGGCTCATTCGGTAGAGTATTTTTTCTTATTTTAACCATGTAATCCAGCCATGTAATCATTTTATATTCTTACATGGCAAAAATATCGTGTAAAATCGAATTTGAAATTATATAAATATTGGTCATTTGTGGCGATAGCCATAGAAAAGAAACAAAGTTATAAAGAAATGCATTTATTTTGAACTGTCAGAAAATGTGATTATATTTTACACCTAAGCGACTGAACATATTTATTTATGTCTAAGGATGCAAATTTTCACTGAGAATACAGGTATGTTTATGACTGCAATATTTTTGACGTTTCATTTGACAGCCCAACTGGCAGTTGTTCGCGCCATTCTCTTACTTTTTGCAGCAATAGTAAGTGAAAGCCATTAAAATGAAAAGGTCCATTCAAAGGATATGCATTTCTTTGCAATTTTCTTAAATTCCATAGCTATCGCTACAAATGAGCAACATTTCTGCAATTTCAAATTAGATTTTACACATTACCGAACGTGAAAATTAAATCTGTGTGGTGATTTAGGTGTACAATTTAATTATCTACAACTTTTATTTGCAACTTTCTTGTTTATAATTAAATTGTAACTTTTACGTAAGGAAAAACTGATTTCCCAAGTTAAACACCTATGGCTCGCTTTTTAATTAACAGCCTGTATGTAAAACAATTTTTCCTTGTACGTTGCCCTTCAAATTATTTTAGAAAAAAATTCTTCAAATAAAAATTGTAGAACATAAAATTCTACTTATAATATAGTAAACAAAATTCATTTCGTATGTTTACTAACACTAAAAATTAAATATGAAAATTTTGAAAATTTCAGTTAACAGTGTTAGCCCTCGAATTAAAACAAAAAGACAAAAAAATGTTTGATGTTTTAACTGTCAAATGATAATTGTATTAAAAATAAAAAGTTAATTAAATTTTATGACAAAAAAGTCATACATTTTTTACGCTTTTTATTTTACTTCCATGGCTATCATGATTTTTTCCGTGATTTTCATCATATTCAAATTTTTATTATTAATTTTATTGATTTAAATGCAGAATTTCATGATTTACAACTTTTATTTGAAGTAATTTTATCTAAAATAATTTGGGGAACAACGCGCAAGAAATGTTTTCCTATGTTAAATGCCTTTGTAACGAGCGCCACGCTATATATATATATATATAGTATAAAGCGCAATTTTTTGGAAGAAAATATAACATTGTGTTGTAACTTGAGAACCACTGGTGTAAAAAAATATTTTCTTTTGTAATGGGATGTCCTCCTGAGTCTCCTACAAGTTTGTTCTATAGTTGTTTTTTTGTGTATCTAATATCTTCCGAGAAAAATCGCGATTCCTAGTTTCGTTTATATTCTATATAGAGCGACTAAGTAAAAAAGAAGAAATTTATAGTTAACAGAAATGCAGTAACTCACATTAATTCATTAATAGTTGAACAACTCTGTAAAATTAAAGAATTATTAACCATATTAACAACAATGGAAACGAAAAGTAAATGATATATCAGTTATATCATCCAATTTGGTCGTAGTATATAAATCATTGTTAAGTGATGTCACAAGTGAAAAGAATGAAAAGTTCAATATTTTTGAGAAATATTGTATTCTACATGGCAGTTCGGGTAAATAACTGATGGGCCGGTGCTCACTAAAATTGTAATTACATCTGTAATTGTGTAATTTATTTTCTTTGGTTAATATTATTTAACTACACCAAGGCCGAAATTACTTAATTAAATTATTGTATAGGTACACTACACATTATTTGAACCAGGGGATATAATTTGGTGCAGCTCTGGCTTGCTTCTGCAGTTCTAATTTTGATTAAATGCAGCTCTAAAATCAAATTTTGTAGTTGCTTGCACTTCTGTCTACATTATTTATTATTCCAATGTGTACGTGAAACAAGAATATTACAAAATAGATTTTTTCTACAAGTGCTACGAAAAATAAACCTTTACGCTTGCATTTGTCTTCGCAAAGTTGATGTTTTTTGAGGAGCATGGTCTCGTGAAAAAGAATTTTTTCGCTCGCTCGCAAAATAAAAATGTATTTTTATTTAATTTACGATATTAAAATAGATTGCACACTTTTAACAAGTTTTAATATTAATTCCTGAGCTCGAAATTATATTAGATAATTTTTTCGTTACTTCCTGCGCTTGTCAGATTTTTTAGAAATATCACTATATAGAACGAACGTAGATAAAATAATAGAGATTTATTGCAGCTTTCAGCTCCAACGCCAAAGCGTGACAGCCCGAATGCGCATGCGTACTAATAAGGTTCACGTTAAACGAATACAGTGATACGTTGTGTGCGATGGAATAGCGAGCATTAAAGTGAATACACTAATTAAATGCGGTAAACATTGAAACTGAATCTCCTTTATTTTTAAAATAAAGTGTTTTCTACATAACGTTAACGTTTTCGTTCTTTCATTTTAGAAGTTGCAATAACTCCCGAATGTGTGTGTATTACGAGCGTAACGTGTAGTTGTCTCTTTCTTAAGCGACAAAGTATCACTTTACGCTCTACATAAATAACTATTTAATTATAAGAACGCGCGTTTCCCGCAACCCATCTAGATATTATAATTGTCTAGTAGTTCGTAGTTTAAGTTTCCTGTCTTAGTTTTTTTATTTATTTTTTAAATGTACCTATGGAAAATATTGTGATGAAATAATTTTAATCAATTATGACGAGGTATTTTCAAAATAAGAGAAAATCAAGTTTTAGCCTGTAGCTCAGAAACAAAAAACGATCGAAAATTCCTGTCGTGCCTATTAAAATTGTCAATTGTCTTAAAAAGTTGGCCCAAAAAGACCTACAACAATTTTCTGTAGCGTGCATAATAAGAAAGTATTTCATATAGGATATAAGTAAATTGAATTTATTCCACCCTGCACATCAAATTACAATTTTCTTTTGTGTTCCATCTTTGCAAATATAAATAACAAAAAAATCATCGCATACTTCTCTGATTTTCTACCTAAGAATTTCATTTATAATCCTGTACTAACGACGTGCTGTGAGCCCAAAAGTCAAATCACTATCTTGGCACTATTTTATTTTGTACGTCATAGCGTAGCCAGATTTTAAAATCTATTTGTTTATAAAACGACGAACAGCTTACTTAGTTTGTATATTTCTCTAAATATAACATAATCTAACCTGCCCTCGTTTTCCAAGCGTACATTAGGTTAGTTTTGTTTAGTTGTATTTTAAGAAACTGCAAGTAAAAATGTCCAAATACAAAGTATTTTAAAAAAGTATATACAATTTGATGTACTGTATATAATGCAAGGAGAATTTTTACAAAATTCGCAAAAACAATTGCACGGTTCTTAGAGCTGACATTTTTGGGCCACTGGATTGATAGGTTACGAACACGATTACAAATTATATTTCATATCACATAAGAAAATAGTTATGGGAAGATAGGTGCAGTGTAATCTTGTTGTTCAATTGGATAATATAGAGGTATTATCCAATCAAAAAACAAGATCAAACTACACCTATCTTCCCATCACTATTTTCTTACGTGAAATGAAGTATAGTAAACATTAAAATTTATTTTATTAAATTGTATAATGTTCCATTCTGTTTTACCTCATTTAATATTGTTCTCGTTCTTTGTTCATTCAGAATGGCAAACGCTTATAGCAATATAAATGATGAAAACTTTGAACAGTTTGTATAGTACATAAGTAGTTAATTCCTTTAAAATGTAATATTTTCAGTAAGAAGCCTGAGAATGTAAGTACATTATATTTTTAATCAAATAAAAGTGAATAAAACATTACACAATTTAATTAAATTAACTAAATTTTATTGTTTACTAATTTGTATTCATGTTGGTAAGCTATCAGTCCAGTGGCACAAAAATGTCAAATCTGAGGACCGTGCAATTGCTTTTGCGAATTTTTGAAAAAATATTTATACATTACAATCAGTACATCCAATTGTATATACCTTTAATTTTTTTACAATATTTTTGAAACACTCTGTATATATAAATTAAATCAGGGATCCGTAGGATTTCATTTTTAAAAAAGAAATTTTAATTATTTGTATTTACTTAAAAGAAATACGTACATTAGCAGCGCAAGGACTTATCTCCAGGATGGGTTTACACAAACTGGGATTCCTAGTTTATCTCATCTACTAGGTTAGGTTGGTATCAGATACCTGCTTAGGCATCATTCACAATGAAAAATTTAGCAGATTCAGTCTACTTAAGCGTAACCGTTAATCATTGCCAAAGGCAAATACATTAGTGTCCACAACAATCTACTTAGCGTTATACGTAATCAAAAGTATTCAAACTCTAAACTTTTCATGTAGAGGTTGACGCTTAACATAAAGTGCGGCTGCTTAGTGATGTTTAACGAACCTAGCGTGAAGCGTGCCTTTGTACTGATTGACAAAAAATTATATACTTTCTGGCTAAAATGAACAAGAGGATAGAAAGGACTTTTTAAAAATAAGTTATATTTTCTGAAATTTAAGTTACTTACTTTTTGCGAAATTGAATTTACTTTTTTTGAAACTGAAGTTACTTTTTCCGAAATTGAATTTACTTTTTTTGAAATTAAAGTTACTTTTTCTGAGATTGAAGTTGAAAAGTTATAGTTTTCTGCACTTGAAAATTCCCAAACCGCCAGAATTGAACAGTACTAGTAATGGTTAGGTTATACTATGTTATAGTTTGTTTAAAAATATAATAAATATCTAAATATCAATCTTTGTAAATTTAAATAAATCCTTTACGCGCTGTGGCTGATTTTCGTGTTTGGGAATTTTCAGGAATTCAAAACTATTTCTGAGCAAATATTTCGGACAATGCCCAATTTCGCGTATGCAGGTGCAGTGTAACATAAAATATCACATTCATGATACAAATTATGATTATACATACCTACCCACTACACATTCTCTGATAATTCAATAAAGTTTCTTATTAATTAAACACTACTCAAATTTACGTCACGGCATTCCAATATAATAATAAGTAAATAATAGAATTATGGTATATTATATGTATGAATTTGCAAAATTTATTGCACCGTCACGTTCATTTTCATGCCATGGAATATTAATGTATTTATTAAGGCAACCCCATTTAAAATCTTTATCGGAACATCGTAATTTATACAATTTAATGCCTACCTAGAGAACACTTCTTTCAGCCTTATTTAATTAATTAGAACTTTATAAATAATTAACACTAGAGACTGTTTTTTACAGTGCATTTATGTAACTTATTAAATTTGTAGCTTATGGTTGATCTGTAAATGCGGACTTTACAAATTTACAGATAGGACAATAATTCTTTTCTCATATCTGTAACGAACTGAGTTACAGATCTTGAAAGCTTAAAATCTTTCTAGAAATTGTCCCATGGAGCTATCTTCATATAAAACAATTTTGCGATATACTGAATCGTAAACGTCTTATTACAGAGCACCGTCTCTAGTAGTAAAGAAAGTTTTTACGGGCTGTTAGAACCATAGCAACATATATACAGATTAATTTATTTATTATTTCCCCATATGTTTTCGAAGACTACTTCGATCAAATAGTTCAATGTATTGCGCTGTATGTTCCTATTTTTGTTTTCTCTCAAATTATTCACGATTCAGTATATCATACATAAACCATTATACAATACTCAATCGTTACCTGAAATTTACGTGCTTGCACGGATCGGATAATATGATCGCTTCTCTAGCTCGATAGGTACCGTGAACGCCCGTAAAGTTCTGAGTAAGGGTCTTGCAATGCAAATTACTAAAACATCAAAAAAGTCAATGTGACAAGTGTATGAAATTTAAACATTATTATACAACATACACTATAAACTATATTCAATGATACAGCAATTTATGATTACTTATATCAAATTAAAAAAAAAAATTCTATGGGTTCATTTTTTTTAGACCTGGAGAAAACGGTACGAAGAAAAGAAATCGTAATGGGAATACCAGTACGGATCAGTATGAAATGTATATAAACTTAATGGAATCTGATAATGTATTTTGAAGTGGGATAATAAATTCCATTATTCACAATAATGTACAAACAAAATGTACAAACAAAATGGGGGGGGGGGACTTGCCATGTTACTAAATTCAAATTCCGAAGGCCCACGGCCCACATACATAAGAATGCCAATGAATGGAAAACGTATATTTGTTTATAAATGTTGAATAATATCTTAGTAATCTAATATATTATAGCGATTTTCAGACTGGAAATAATCAGTGCGGACTAAAACCCGTAAAATAATTGAACACCAAAATAAAACGGGCTCAGGCCCGCAAATAGATATCAAATTGAAATCAAAGCATTGTCATTATTGGGAAAGGAAGTGGTTACTGATACTCCATTTATTGTTGATTTACCGTCTTAAGTAAATCACTGTGCGTTGCCAATTACCTTACAAAACTCAGTACATACTTTTAAATGAAGAGGTATTGCATCTTTTCGGGAATAAATGGATCTAAAGTCTTTGTTAATTCTAAATCCATTGCTTTATTATATCTAAACATTTAACAAAAAGGATTCTGGAACTTCAAACGGATTTGACGCGTTTCTGAGTTTCTCCAAGCTAACCTTACATAATTCCTTATACATTAATACTATTTAAAAAAAAGTTACCGTAATTGCTTTTTATTATACAAAATTTACCTATTCTCATCTATATACCGTGTGTCTGTCTTAAAGGTGTACATAGGAGATTAACATGGGAAATCAGTTTTTTGCAATTTCCTGCTCGCTTAATTATTTTAAGCAAAAACGCGTCAAATAAAAGTTTTAGGGTATAAAATTCTGCATCTAAATCAATAAACAGAATTATCTTTACATGCTTCGTAACGACAGAAATTAAATATGAAAATTTCGAAAATTACGTTGAAAATATCAACAGCCATGGAATTGAACAAAAAATAAATAAATGCTTGACGTTTTATCAAATTGTCAGAAACGTCAAATAAGTTAACTTGCATTGTGACAGATAAAACGTTAAGCATTTATTTATTTTTTGTTCAAGTCCATGGCTGTCGATATTTTGAACGCAATTTTCGACATTTGCATAATTAATTTCTGTCGTTACAAAGCATGTAAAGGTATTTCTGTTTATTGATTTAGATGTGGAATTTTATGCCCTAAAACTTTTATTTGACGCGTTTTTGATTAAAACAATTAGGCGAGCTGGAAACTGCAATAAACTGATTTCCCATGTTAATCTCCTATGCACACCTTTAAGACAGACACACGGTATATATATATATATATATATATATATATATATATATATATATATATATATATATATATATATATATATATATATCTCTTAATATATAAAACAAAGACGGGTTAGTTACACCATTTATAACTCAAGAACGGCTGGACCGATTTTGATGATCTCTGATTTGTTGGATTCGTCTCCGCCCCGAATAGCAGAATAATTATTAAAATATCGATTTACGTAAAAAAATACTAATGATGACAGGGGTGAGAACACGTTGTACTTTTACTTTTCCACTATGTGGATAGATGTCGCTAAATTGGCTGCGTTCCACTATAATTAGAAAGAGCATAGAATTCTTAAAAGTAGTGTACTAATGAAATTCTCTGAACATTGCATTGCCGCTGTCTGTCAGTATATAACCAATAAAGGTTACCTGTCGACGAGTGTTATTAATAAAATATCCGGTCGCTGATGAACTACATTGTTAAGCAACGCGTCTTTGGGGATACTCGATGCTGGATGTATTCAATCGAATGGCAAAAACGAGGCTTGCCGCATGCACACATTCTTATTTGGTTAGTGGAGAGAATTCGACCAGACCAAGTAGATGATATCATATGTGCCGAGATTCCTGATCCCGAAGCCGATCCAGACCTACATGATGTTGTAATTACGAATATAATTCATGGACCGTGTGGCGCCATCACCTTCAATCACCGTGCATGGTCGATGGCAAGTGTTCCAAACGTTATCCACGAAAATTGACGGCGGAGACCATCACTGGCAATGATGGTTATCCACTGTATCGGCGTCGATCACCCGATGATAACGGTCGAACTATCACAACGAAAGTGAAAGGAAACGATTTCGTGGTCGACAACAGTTGGATTGTTCCATATTCGCCACTTCTTTCAAAAACATTCAAGACACATTGCAACGTTGAGTATTGCAATTCGGTGAAGTCGATCAAATACATCTGTAAATATGTCACGAAAGGCAGCGATATGGCGGTTTTTGGCATACAAACCTCCAATGCCACTGATGAAATTTCGCGTTATCAAATTGGTCGATATGTTAACTGCAATGAGGCGTTTGGCGTATATTCTCATTCCCTATTCACGAACGTCATCCCACTGTTGTACATTTAGCGGTGCATCTGGAGAATGGTCAACGAGTATATTTCACCGCGTCGAATGTTGCTCAACGTGCTAAAACACCTCCAGCGACAACATTGAACAGTTTCTTTGCGATTTGTCAAAGCAATCCATTTGCACGAACGTTGCTTTACTCGGAGATGCCACGTTGTTACACTTGGAACGCATCATCGAAAAAATTTCAACGTCAGAAGCAAGGCGATGCGGTTCCTGGTCATCCGGATTCAAAATAAGATAGCCGGCGAATTGATGACATACAAATCGGTTGATTCCGTTACTAACCAAGATGATATTGTTAACTATCCAACAGAATTCTTAAATTCGCTGGAATTGCCCGGATTACCACCGCATAATCTGCTGTTACAAATCGGATAGGTAATCATTACGTTGCGAAACATAAACCAGCCACGTCTTTGTAATGGCACCCGGCTTGCGGTGAAAAAATTAATGAACAACGTCATCGAAGCCACAATTTTGAAAGGGAAGTACAAAGGCGAAGTCGTTTTGATTCCTCGCATTCCTATGATTCCATTCGACTTTAAACGGTTACAATTTCCAGTGCGGCTTGCATTTTCAATGTCGATAAATAAATCATAAGGACAGTCGTTGTGTTTGTGCAATCTTGAAAATCCATGTTTTTCACATGGCCAGCTGTATGTCGCCTGTTCCCGTGTCGGAAAACCATCAACATTATTTATTTTCGCGCCATAAAACAAAACTAAAAATGTGTATCAAAAAGCATTACAATAAACACTATGTTTTCGAAATAATTTTTTTTTTTTTATTATTTATTCCACATCGAAATGAATATTCATAGTTAAGACAGGACAACGTCTGTCGGGTCAGCTAGTACATATATATATATATATATATATATATATATATATATATATATATATATATATATATATATATATATATATATATATACTAGCTGACCCGACAGACGTTGTCCTGTCTTAACTATGAATATTCATTTCGAGAACATAGTGTTTATTGTAATGCTTTTTGATACACAACATTTTTAGTTTTGTTTTGTGGCGCGTAAATAAATAATGTAGATGGTTTTCCGACACGGGAACAGGCGACATACAGCTGGCCATGTGAAAAACATGGATTTTCAAGATTGATGCCACAAACACTTAATGACTGTCCTTGCGATTTATTTATCGACATTGCAAATGCAAGCCGCACTGGAAATTGTAACCGTTTAAAGTCGAATGGCATGTCGTTTGGAATCATAGGAATGCGAGGAATCAAAACGTCTTCGCCTTTGTACTCCCCTTTCAAAATTGTGGCTTCGATGACGTTGTTCATTAATTTTTTCACCGCAAGCCATTACAAAGACGTGGCTGGTTTATGTTCCGCAACATAATGATTACCGATCCAATTTTTAACTGCAGATTATGAGGTGGTAATCCGGGCAATTCCAGCGAATTTAAGAATTCTGTTGGATAGTTGACAACATCATCTTGGTTAGTAACGGAATCAACCGATTTGTATGTCATCAATTCGCCAACTATCTTATTTTGAATCTGAAAATTCATTTCGTTGACATCAACGTTTTTTGCAGCCAGTATAACACGTTCGCTCAACCATACACTATTTTTGTAATTTTGAGCAATGTTTGGGAAAACCTTCTCGATGAGTTCGGTCTTTGATTTAGTAAAGTGACAAAAATTGGTAGGGAAGGTAATGTATCCAGACAATGAGTCAACAGGAATTGTGCCATTACCAATATCGAGCAATTGTTTGGAAAAAACTTCTCCAGATTGTTCGTTCTGCAATTCGACTCGCATGTTAATATTTAATTTAAGTGTTTTGACGTATTTCCATAAAATGGACGACTTCAAACATGCATTAAGTTCGTCGGCTGGCGTTGATCGTGGAATCACTGGCAAAGTTTGTCGAAAATCACCTGCTAATAGAATCATCGCACCACCAAACCGGTTTTGGTTATTTCTTAAATCTTGCATCGTGCGGTCTAATGCCTCCAAAGATTTTTTGTGTGCCATCGTGCATTCATCCCAAACGATCAATCTGGTTCGCTGCAACACTTTGGTCATCGCAGAATTCCTCGAAAGGTTGCAAGTTGGTGTTTCATTAATTTGCATGTTTAATGGCAACTTGAGTGCGGAATGAGCTGTTCGACCGCATCCAATAACGTAGCTGCAATACCCGAGGAAGCAATTGCAAGTGCAATACCATTTTGCGATCGTATCGTTGCCAAAATCAATGATATTAAAAACGTTTTTCCAGTTCCACCGGGAGCATCTAAGAAAAAAATTCCGCCAGTTCCATCGTTCACTACTTTTATGAGCGTATCGTAGGCATATTTTTGTTGCTGATTTAAAAGGGGAACGTTTCTTTGAACGGTTTCTCTTAATGCCTCGGAATCGTATTGGGTTTCGCGTCTTAACTCGTGATTAAATACCTCGTGCATAGGGCGATTGGGCGTTGTCATTCCTAATTGTATTAATTTTTTGTTGGTAAGCATCAAGCACATGTCCTCAATTAAAATTAATGCTTCATTGTGAATTTCATCGTTCATTTGCAAATCTGCATTCGATGTTCTAAGACGCATCTGATGTAATATATCTTCGGCCATGTTATCTTTATATTTGTTCCATAAATCAATCGGTGTTGATGGGAAGCATGTAGACAAAATTATAGAAAACAATGTTCGTATTTGTTTAGCATTTGACGAAATCACAGCATCTTCGAGAGTTTGGTCCCAATGAGTGTCATTCTCTAGCAATACACCATTAACAGTTCGTAGATGTTGGAATGATGTTGGGCCACGAACATTGACTAACAGTAAACGCAAATAAAAACACTCGTCTTGACTGGGATGAACTGTGTAAATACGTCCAAGAGCATCAGTAGAACGCACATCCGGATGACCAGGAACCGCATCGCCTTGTTTCCGACGTTGAAATTTTTTCGATGATGCGTTCCAAGTGTAATAACGTGGCATCTCCGAGTAAAGCAAATGGATCGCTTTGACAAATCGCAAAGAAACTGATCAATGTTGTCGCTGGAGGTGTTTCAGCACGTTGAGCAACATTCGACGCGGTGAAATATACTCGTTGACCATTCTCCAGATGCACCGCTAAATGTACAACAGTGGGATGACGTTCGTGAATAGGGAATGAGAATATACGCCAAATCGCTTCATTGCAGTTAACATATCGACCAATTTGATAACGCGTAATTTCATCAGTGGTATTGGAGGTTTGTATGCCAAAAACCGCCATATCGCTGCCTTTCGTGACATATTTACAGATGTATTTGATCGACTTCACCGAATTGCAATACTCAACGTTGCAATGTGTCTTGAATGTTTTTGAAAGAAGTGGCGAATATGGAACAATCCAACTGTTGTCGACCACGAAATCGTTTCCTTTCACTTTCGTTGTGATAGTTCGACCGTTATCATCGGGTGATCGACGCCGATACAGTGGATAACCATCATTGCCAGTGATGGTCTCCGCCGTCAATTTTCGTGGATAACGTTTGGAACACTTGCCGTCGACCATGCACGGTGATTGAAGGTTGATGGCGCCACACGGTCCATGAATCATATTCGTAATTACAACATCATGTAGGTCTGGATCGGCTTCGGGATCAGGAATCTCGGCACATATGATATCTACTTGGTCTGGTCGAATTCTCTCCACTAACCAAATAAGAATGTGTGCATGCGGCAAGCCTCGTTTTTGCCATTCGATTGAATACATCCAGCATCGAGTATCCCCAAAGACGCGTTGCTTAACAATGTAGTTCATCAGCGATCGGATTTTTTGCTTGAAGACACGTGCGGTGATGTCGTGCCGATCACTTGATGTTTGTCCGGGAAGCAGTATTTGAAGAATGTCTATCCATTTCGGATTGCACGTAAAGGTAATGAATAGATCTGGCCGACCGTAATGACGAACATATGTCATTCCATCTTGCGCATATTCATGCATATGTCGCGGGCTACCTGTGTACGTTGCCGGTAGAATAGTTAATCGACCAACATTAACTGCATCTCCTTCGGTGTTAATTGCATCGCGTAAATGGATATACTCCTCCGAACGCAGTTTGGCTTGATTAAACCGAATGAAATTTAGGCGCTCCGTTTCGATTTTGACGTACATGTCGACGCAATATTGCTGAAGCAATCGGCGAAATCGCAGCAAATAGTTGTCAGCATTTTGATGAATCATCAAACGATATGCGTAATAAATCATCGAGCTAACCTTCTTGGTAGTTTCCTCACCTTATATAAAAACAGTGATATTAGTATCTTAGAAGTAAAACTTACGTCCGTATTCTATAAAGGGGTGAACAGAGCCGTGTGTTCACTGAATCCCCGAAAGTCATTTTTAGCGTATTTAAAAAGGGTTAAGATAAATGACTTGAGATTGGTTGCCAGCTCTTTGCTCAATATTCTCTAAATAAACAGCCCCTAATCCCTTAGTCGACTCTTACGACTCCCTGGGAATTAGGAGTGGTTTAATTTTTTTTGTTTAAATCAAAACTAAACCGAGCAAAATGTATGTAATGTTGAAATGTAAAATATGATATTAATGCTCACCATTCAATGGATTTATCATATTGATATTGAAGTGATATCCATCGTCTCCTTGACAAAACATCAGCGGGTATTGCAACGTATCATATGAACGGTGGGTTTCATGTATTTGTTGCAGTTGCCCAGTATCGCGACGTGTAAGCACAATATCGCGTGATTCCAAGTTTTCACCAACAATCAGGATTGCAACTTCATCTATTGTTGGAGCGTTAAATCTGCGTTCGTGTGTTCCAGTTGGTCGTTTATCCGCTCTGATAACGACTTTGTAGTCATCATTTGGCATGCGCTCCAACGCAGTCTTGAACAGCCTGACCAATACATGATGTTCATGAAGTAGTTGCTGGAGATTACGAAGAATTTCTCTTTTCATTGCAGTGTTGATCTCTTGACGCCGATCAAGTTGTTCCTCCATATTGCCCATGAAGTATATTTGTAAGAATTTAGACTGTGCATCTTCAACAGGTTGCAATGATCCAATTCGATGGTGAATCTGGCCTTGAATCTGTAAAGTCGAAAGCGAAGTCATTATTACTGATTTATAAATGGTGTTACTAACCCTTCTTCGTTTTATTTATTTTGACTTTTTTAAATGTTAGCATGCCTTATTTATTTGAGAGACAAATACAGAAACCTTACAAACTACATTTGAGCAATTTTTTTGTCTTAAATCTGATCTTTGAAAGAAAATGAACATTTACTGTTCAACATAAATTACCTTGAATGTCGGATTAAATCCACGTTCTTCGATAATGTCTGCCCCAAATGAAGTCATTTGAAAGCAGCCATTGTATTTTTGAGTGTTCGCTAGAAAATGTCGTGATTCTGGTGTTTCGCCACGAAGCAATGAATGCAATGGCTCAGGTGGCGGAGTTAATAATGGCAATTTCACTTTGCCATTAAGGCAACACAATCCAGGCGTTTCTCCAGCAAACTTCAATGCGCCACAATGTCCACAAACAACGTCCATTGGACCAATGTGAACGAAAGAATGCGAGCTGTAATCAATTGTGCAATCGTATAGAAACGCTGCTCGATTTAAATCAACAGTTGAAGCATTTCTTCTTGCGCGTCGAAGATTATCTCGTTGTTGATCTGTGCGATAAGCTCGACGATTTCTCATTGCCAACCGAGCTGTTTCTCGGGCAGCCTCTATTTGCTCTTGTGTTTGAGATGCACGAAGTCGGGCCATACTAACGCGGCGCTCTTCTCGTGCGATTTCTCGTTCTTCTTCAGTGGATTGATTCGCATTGTTGCGAAGCCGAATTGCATTACGGCTTTGTTGGGAAAGATTAGATCTTCTGGGTCGCGGCATTTTTAATAATAATTCTCGCGCAAATAACAAATCAGATTTATTATTTATTAATAACACTCGTCGGCAGATAACCTTTATTGGTTATATACTGACAGACAGCGGCAATGGAATGTTCAGAGAATTTCATTAGTACACTACTTTTAAGAATTCTATGCTCTTTCTAATTATAGTGGAACGCAGCCAATTTAGCGACATCTATCCACATAGTGGAAAAGTAAAAGTACAACGTGTTTAGCGACATCTATCGACATAGTGGAAAAGTAAAAGTACAACGTGTTCTCACCCCTGTCATAATTAGTATTTTTTTACGTAAATCGATATTTTAATAGTTATTCTGCTATTCGGGGCGGAGACGAATCCAACAAATCAGAGATCATCAAAATCGGTCCAGCCGTTCTTGAGTTATAAATGGTGTAACTAACCCGTCTTTGTTTTATATATTAAGATATATATATATATATATATATATATATATATATATATATATATATATATATATATATATATATATATATATTATTAAGTGCCTCCAATCCAATCTCGAGAATTAGCGAAGAATCTCTATTTTACGTATTTCGATGATAAACTAGAAAAAATACCAGTGGTTCTTAAAATGTGGATACCAACTTTTTTATTTTAAATGGAAATATATACTTTTTATTTGCTTATTCAACTCTTTATTCTGAATCTAACGATATACAATTTTCAAAGCCTTGCATAACTAAATTTTAGAAAAAAAAATATAAAGTTTGAATTAATTCCTCCAAAATATGATATTAATAAGAGTGCCATGACTGACAGACGTAGCAATAAACAAAATATTCACTTTTTTCAGTCCTGTCGCTCTTCTTAATATCAAATTTTGGGGGAATTAATTCAAAATTATATAAATTTTTTTCTCAAAAATGCTTACGTTTACAAACAGCGACTACACAGATATTGTAATTACTTACGTATGGTTTATTTATTCGTATCTTTACTACATTTTAATTTGTGGTTAATTAATGCTTGGAAAGGTGTATTTATTATGCACAATACACATCTCGACAGACTAAAATGCTGTAAAAATTTTCATTAAAGAATGCTTGGGCGGGAACAATAAATAGACGACTAATTATTGGTACTCATGTACCTCATTTAAATGGACAAAAGTATGTACTTACATTTTTTGAATAAAGTATTTAAATCAATATGATTTCTCGACGATAAATAATTATCTCATAACCTAATAACTATGCTTTTGCTCTTCCTCGATACCTCGTACCCCTCGTTCCTCCTTGTCTTCCTCTATTCACAGGTGATTAAAAGCCTGGTTTAATACACAACTTTAAAATTTTGTTATCCAAAATTTAAATTTCTTCATTTCAAAAATTGTACTATTACGAATTAATTTATAATAAATGTTATTTCCGTTGATTCGTTTATTAATTACTGTGACTGCAAGTGTAACCGATAACCGACAATTTTTGAGCTGTTTGTATACCACTTGAATACGGCAGCAGACATTTGTTGTCCATGGGCGGCTAATGAAATATGCAGCAAATCTTTAAAGAATTTTAACTCAAAATCTAAAAGACTTAGAAAAAAAGTTATTAAGAAATATTGTTGCTCTCGTCGAGTTACATTACTGGTTAAATTTAATGCACTTATTTCATTTACACCCTGTATATGTATACATATGTATCAATCTTTGTTGTTGATTCATTATTTAATAATTGATCTGTAACTCGTCTGTAAGCTTACAAGCACGGTTTTTTTACCATAAGAATTTATGAATTTACAGATTTTCTGTAAACTACAGATGTGATCAGAATTGCAATTTTGATGAAAAGTTATTACAGGCCTTACAGATAAGCTTACAAATCTTACACATGTGATCAGAGTCAACCCATTCGTTACCGTAGAATACAAAAGTATAATTATCGAAGAAGGATATGTGAAAAATTCATGCTCCTTGCTGGGACTCGAACCCAGAACCTTCCAATATCTAGTTGGCCGCTCTAATATTTGAGCCACGGGTTCCCATTAAAGTCAACGAATCTTTATATGCGACGTGGCTTATTTCGTTAGAGCGTCCAATTAGAATTTAGTTACTAGATATTGGAAGGTTCTGGATTTGAGTCCCAGCGAAGTCCATAAATTATTAGGAAAACCGTCTTTAATATTTATAAATAATTAATCATCTACAAACTTTATAAGAAATATATTTATATTAATGTTATAGACTTAAATTAACCGAAAGTACTTATAAATTTGCGTTATATTTGGAATCTACTTAAGAGTATGAATTCAACGATATGCTTGAAGTGCATTTTTATTGAAGAAATAAATTACAAATACGTAAGTGAAATACAGTGGAGATAATATTGAGTAATATTTAAGTTAATTGGTTAAATAGTAAATTATTTTTGTAAGTTTCTATATTATACAAAGAAAATGGTCAATTTGTTATCACAGCCTACCTGATATAGTTTAACAGGTTAATTTTTCATAGGACTAAGACGAGTTCGACCATTTCAATTAAAAACAGCTACAGAAACCTTTACCTAACGCACAGAAACATTACGGCTACCTGGGTTACAGTTACAGGACAAAAACATTTAAATATAAGTAATTCGTAATTTTACGTAGATAGAATAGGTATATAAAAATATAAGCTTTCCCATTAGAAATATAATAATAAAAATAATTTATTGCCCAACAGTTTACAAGAGAAAACCAGTTACAGGACAAAGACAAAAACATTTAAATATATGTAAATAAACAAAATATTATGTATACATGTAAGTGTATATAAAAAATCTGATGTGGCCAACACATAACCTCTCGCCAGATATTTTACCTGGTTGTACGCATAAAACGAAAAATATTTTTAAATACAAATACATATAGATATTCATGTCTCACTACAAAATAATTCTCACATATATTTGCAATATCTATGGGATATTTTAAAATAAATTATGTACAATACTTACATTTTCTTTATATTTAATATCCTGAAATTTTCTTTTTCTACTTTCCTTTTCTTTTTCTTTATATTCGTCATTTTTTCGCAAATTCCTTTTATATTCTTTTTTACGTATATTCTTTTGCGTTGTTGACTTTTTTTTATTTTCAAAATCTTCATAATAATATACAAATATTTTTGACAGAGGCATACAAATATTTTTGACAGTGACATTTATGTGTCAATTACAAACATTTGAATTTCTTGCCTTGTAGTAGTTTGATCTGAGATTTTTTACATCAAATTATTTTATATGCCTTTCTTTATCTCTAAATCTATAGAAGATATAATAATGAATTTATATTTATCGAATAAAGAATTTAACGTTCTTTAATATAAGTATTTACATAAATTTTCGATTAATAATATTTAGACGATTTTTTTCTTGTAACTACTACTTCCGGTTGTCCAATTGTTACCAAAACTGACTGGACTCTTCCCATTATTGTTAGATTGAGGAATCCGTAGTTAAAAATGTCTTAACTCTCATAGTATTTGAGATATAGTGAATCCAACATCCACACACACACACACACACACACACACACACACACACACACACACACACACACACACACACACACATCCACACACACATCCACACACACATACGGACATCATCGTAAAAATGTTATAATCGGATTCTAGGGACCTTAAAACGTGCTTATTCATTAAAATCTGGATATGCGATTTTTAGCATGAATACAATACCTCTCTTAGCGAGAGGTAAAAAACAATGATTCGCATAAAAGCATTCAATAGATGAGGATAAATTAAAGATTAAATACATTCTTCATTGAAATATAACAAAAAAATATCTTCATAGTGCAGTTCAGCATTGCGACACATGATGTAGATTGGTGAACGCTGAAGGAAGTCCGTGTGGGTTTTAGCCAAGTAGATGGTCCTTGAGTATCTAGAAACAGATTTGGGAGTGTAGACAGGGATAGAGGAAAGCAAGTACGGTGCATCAATTTTAATATTAATTAACATCCATAAGAATCTAGAAGAAGAAATAATTCTTATTTCTGACAAAGATGGCATAAAATGACGTACTAGCAAACTACGATATTTTGATTTATGCTCTGGATATACGCCGTCATGCTTAAATGACAAAAACTTTAAAAATTTACGATGTATACGATCAAGAGCTATGGACTGATAAACATAAAAGAGGTACCAAATAAGATTAGCGTTTTCAAACTTACTTAGTAGGTATATAAGCGAAGTACAGTGGTTTGAGGATTAAATGGTTGGTGAACATTTTTGGAATAAAATAAGTTATAATTGTGACAAAAGATAACACCAAGATCTTTAAAAGAAGTCTTTTTCTCGATGTGAATATTATTCGTGACGTAACTAGAAAGTAAATAATTTATTTTCCTGGCATACGGTACTAAGCAGTACTTATTTACATTTATAGTCAGTTTATTTGTTTTACAGCATTCAATAAAAATATCGACATTAGATTGAAGATGAATAGCATCATAAAAAGTGGCAATTTTTGATACAATTTAATGTTACAACACATGCGACATATCAGTATATATGACATCAACCTGTCCACGATTATCCAAAATCTCTGAAACGAATTTAGAAAAAGTTGCAAGATTAGTAGTAGCAGTGGACCTACCTTTCATAAAGCCATGTTGGTGACTTGAAATAAAAGAACGAGTATTATTGTATATTGATTTATATACGACGATTTCAAACATTTTGCTAAAATTGTTAAGGATTGATATAGGTCGATAGTTTTCTAATTGCAACTTGTCACCATATTAAATACGGGTGTAATACGTGTTAGTTTCTATTTATCAGGAAAGATACTTACTATAATTGAGAGATATATTTCAAAAGCAAGTGGTTCGGCAAGAGCATATCTGACATCTTTAATCATGAAAGGGGATTTGATCTTCCCCAGATGTAAATTTGTTAGGCAGGAAAGACATAATATCAAGCACTTCTTCTGTATTAATTTGGTGAAAATTGAAAGGAGGGTTGTTAGAAAATTTGGCTGAGTCCCTTCGAAGTGTCGAGCGAAAAGAAATTAGAAAATTGAGATGCAAACGCATTTACTATTTCTTGAGGGGATTCATACTCTTTATCGTTGTGATATAACTTGCCAGGTATGCCAGGTTTTTCCTTTTTTAGATTGAACGAATTTCCATAGGCCAGAAGGATTGGATTTAATATTATTTTCAACGGATCGGATGTACTCATTATATGCATTTTTAATTTTAACTAATAATCTGAGTCTTTTAAATTCTGCATAAAAATGCTGGTTCTTAGATTTTATATACTTCTGCCTGTAGTACTCTTTAGATGTAATATTATACCTAATCTGGAACGTGAACCAAGGCGGATGTTTACTGGCTTTAATGTTTCTTTAATATTTCTTCGTTTAGGCACATATTTGTCAATAAGAATATACAAGGAGTTGTAAAAATAATTTAAAACTAAAATATGAAAGTTAATGTCACTTCCGGTTAAACCAAAAGCATTACCATCATGCCAAATATGATTTGTGAGCCTCTAAGCCTTACAAATATATCCAAAAAATTTGAAAATCATTATAAATAAAAAAGTTATTTTGAGTGGCCCATTTTTTAGTGTCTCCCCTGTATATTTAATTCAATCATATCCGATAGGTAGCCTTTTTTCCCAAAAATTATTTAACTGCATTACATTCAATTTCCTCTCCATTATTCCAGTAGAACTGTACGGTCGAAAAGGCAGAAACAAAGAAATACAGTTAGTATAGAGACAATGCACACAATAAAAGTAATCTCGAATACGTGTCACAAAATAAAAAGCAAGATTCATTGGTCAACTATATAACTACGTGTTATTTATAGTCTTTTCATCTGGATTTTTCATCTACACGTATATCACTTCATCACATCCTTCGAAAATATACAATAGGTATGTTTACGAAGAAACACCTACACTGTGCTGAGACACAATAATTTCTACTTGAAAAATATAAATACATAATTGAAACTAGGACTTCCTATAGGAAGGTATTGCGTAAAAAAACGTACATAATTCCTGGTGGCAAAATTGTATGATATGAGAGGCATTAGGGGAAAAATTAAAGTTTTGTTGTGTGTGTTATTGAATTTATTATAACTGACGATTAAATGTTAGCGCTAAAAATAACAAATCTAGATGACCGTCGCCTGGCCGAACCCGGTCACGCGGAATCCTCCTCCACGCCGTGATTATTTCTGCAAAAGAATTAACACATGAGAAATACTCAGTGAGAAGGCAATCATTCACAAAATACACGCGCATCCACCACAAAGGAATGTATTGAGAAATCACACGGGAAATAACACGTATGCAACAAAGTCAAATAGAACAGGTAAAATGGAATAAGTCACCTTATGCGAAACGCATACCTGCTACTCAACAGCAGTGTGGCCCCGGACTTACGCATACATATACTCAACTGTACTTGCCATTACCACTGTAGCCCTGGACTTACGCATACATATACTCAACTGTACCTGCCATTACCACCTCTGGGAATAGGGAGCTACCCTAACCCGAATTCCGCTCAGGTGCTGATCAACCCTAGTGGCTTTACTTCGGCTTTAGGGGCATAGTTACAAAACCAGGATAAAACCATCCCTGCCGTTACCACGCGGTCAATTAGCGAAAACCCACGAGGCTAGCAATCGTGGACACATAAATCGCATTCCTGGTTACCCGTATAGATGTCTCATCACGCCTGGAGGCTCTACCGGGCACGACCGATGAAGAAGGATTAGGATAAAGGACAACGCAGTAAAGTAAGAGAATAATCATACAAATCCGTATCTGCATTACTCTTGCTATCGTGGACTAAAAGTGTGTGTAAGACTCAACCCACCTGAATCACTGCACAAATCAATCACTACGATATCGATGTTCTCACACTGAAATCTAGAAATAAACTGAAATAAAATATGTGAATACTAGTATCATTAAATGTAGGTCTTATTCAACAGCATTGGTTACGTACCTAAATAGCTAATTAGAGACAAAACATAATAAATTTAATAAAAATAATCTTACGCAAAATAATTACTGTGACAAATTTAATAATAATAGAAAAAACTACAGTGCTCAAAAAAGGGTCTTTTTTTGTTGATAACTCTTGTGATAACGAGAATGTCCATACCGAGAATTAAAGTTCGTTTGTGTATTGTTTGAACGCATGAATTTGTAAAGCAATGAAATAACGGTAAAATTTTAAACTACAAGTCAAATAGAGGCCACAGAAAACATTTATCTCAAATCGCACTGTCTGAAGCAGTAATTTTGCTCCAAAAAGGGTGAACACAGAAGTATGAAGCTCCACGTCTAGGAGTTTCTCAGACAATTATCTGAAGGGTTTAGATGCTTTGTAGGAGACCAGTGTTTTAACTAGACATATTGAATAAGGTCGAGGAAGAGCAACAAATACCAATGAAGACTGATTTTTAAGATTTCAGTACTTTCTCGGTTACAATTCGAGAACTACAAAATTGACTCTCTCGTATAACTGGTAGCAGGATTTCTGATCAGACTGTATAAAATAGACTTCGCGAAGACCATTTATACTTCCAATATTTCTAATAAAGTACCTTTTTTAACTAGGAATCATAAAACAGCTCGATTTTTTTTGTTCATGCTCAGTAACATCGAGGATGGCATCTGAGGCAATTAAATGGATAAGTGTATAATTTAATTTACATTTGCTAGTTGAACGCCTTAGAATTTGGGAAAAAAAAGTGAGCGTTTACAGCCAACACAATACGCAGTTAAGTGTTTCTTTGGAGGTGGTTCTGTTATGTACGTCGATCAGAGATAAAATTGAACTTTTCATTATGTAACATTTCAAGATTCAACATTTCGTCCTGTTTAGGTGATTCACATTATGCTAAACATAAGTTTATTATCAAAGTTCTACGAGCTATCAATACCTCTCGTCAGGCTACTAATCGTTAAATTATATACAACGTGCGACAAAGCGCTCTATTTCTACTGACAGCCGGTATTTTATAGTTTACTGCCAACTGTAACTGATGGACTTCCGCATCTAACAACGATGACGATACAAATAGCCCTTGTCTATATAATAATTTTAATTAATACCAACACCGTCTAATTTAAGGATAAATATATTAAAATAACTAAACATGTCGAATACAAATACGATTACACTTTGGTTAAGCATTTGTAAATCACTAATAAGCGATTATGAAAACGTACAATATGTTTAGCATCTATTCGTACGGCGACAGACTTTAGCCCACTTGCTAAGTTCGTACGAATAATTTGCTTTCTTATTCTTAGCAACAGCGACTACAACCTCGCATAATTTCGTACTGACGCATCAGACTTCGGCAAGAGAGTTGAAAAGTGATTTTTGCTGACTTTACTAAAACTCATCTCTTTACGTCTCGCCTAAGTTGAATGTTACAATTATACGGAACAGCACTTTGAACACACGACACTATGTAGATTGTTGATGAAGCGCTAAATGTTCAAGTTCAACCACTTGCTCTTGTAGTGACAAGTAAACGTAAAAATTTTATACAAGTACAAGATGGAGTCCTTTAATAATATTGAAAAGATGCAATAGCCATGACCCATGACCAGCATGTTGCCCAGACCTCACTCCTATTGAACACTAATGAGATCAATTTAGACAACGCATTACAAGTCGAATTAACCTTAAACTAAATGTGAAATGTGCAGGAATGACAATAAATTTCACAAGCAAGCGTACTCAGACATATCCGCAACTTGCCACCTTAAAGTAAGTTACCGATAAAAAAGGTTGATCCCATAATTTTTATAGCAGTGTATTTTATTATCAAAATGAAAAAAAATATATACATACTCTCTGTTTTGGATGTGGTGATCCTCACGTCATCCGTTTCTGGGCTAGGAATGAATAGTCATGTATGTGTCTGTCTTTGTCACACAGAATGTGAGTGACAAAGTCACGCAAGAGCTTGTTTGTTGGTTCTTGGTTCGAGGGCTGATGACGTGAGGATCACCACTTTTAAAACAGAGTATATTACCTATTGTCATTTTTGTTCCGATTATATATTCTTTCAAATTGATAAACTGTATTAAAAACAAGTTCATATTACCTAGTTTTAGAAAAGTTTACCTGCTGTAGTTTTTTACAAAAATAAAATATAACAATGAATTGAAATAAGAAAATAAGCAGTAAAAAACGGGAAATGGCATATGATTTTCGAAACGCTGTTTTTTAATTTTTGTTGCAATTAGAAATTAAAACAGGTACCAATGTAGAAGACACAAAATGTGATGTGGCCAAAACCAACATATCTTCTGTCAATTCTATAAATTTTATATATTCTTGACAGAAAGTTCCTTACAAAAGATTACAATAATATTCTTACGATGATAGGGAAATAAAGAAGTCAAATATCAAATAAACACTCTTTTATTACAAATACTCTTCCTAGCCACATGTCAAATACAACTAACTCCCAAATTACTATTTCCAAGCTATATAAATAGGGTATTACGTACATCACGTACAAATTAATTAACTACTATAATTTGTGGCTTAACAGTCGGCCATCCTGATCCCATTCAGTGTCCTCACTGATATTTTAGTTTACCTAAAAGGAGAATTAAATTATTTATATTACGCTCTAATTATGGTTGTATGTTACAGTGCCTGCACTTAGCTTATAACGGACATACATATAAACACATATAAGTAACTCAAAAATGGTAAAAATCGTTTCGCATCAGATCTTATTATTATGGTTTGCAATTAGCTTATACCACACATACTCACAAACACATAAGTAACTCAGAAATGTAAAAATCAATTCACATTAGATCACAATTGTATTGCTTCCACTTAGCATATAACATACAGTCAGTGGCGTAACTAGGATAAATGGGGCCCATGTGCAAATTGTTCTTATGGGGCCCTATAAACCTAAACTATGTATTAATAATTATGAGACCTTATTTATCACTAGGGTTGCCAGATTTCTATTTTTCTTCACCCGAACATTTTATACTTACCTCATAATACCTTATTTTTCTTCCATTTCTCATGGTAGTCTGTAAATAACTAAAAAATGTAACTTTTATATTGCCTCACTCTCCTCTCTCGCGAAATGAAACGCACGTAAATAATAATTTTGCACTTATATGCACTTTTTAATAGGGGATTCCACCATTTTTACCTTCCGTCACCTTTAGGTAAGGAAGGTATTGTCTCTGGTCAAAAAATTCGATGATGAGTTTTTAATCAATAAGCACGTTTTAGGGTCCCTAGAATACGAATTTACTATTTTTACGATGATGTCTGTATGTGTGTGTGTGTGTGTGGATGTGTGTGTGTGCGTGTGTGTGTAACAAAATTTTCGTCTGCGATAACTCTAATACTACAGTTACAAAAATTATAATTTTTTCGTATACTTCTTCGTTACATCCATATGAAGAGCTGATTAGATTTTGGTTACAATTGGTCAACCGGAAGTACCATTATTTGAAGATTTTAACAGTTTTTCTTGAAAAAACTATGTTAAATATATTTTTTTCACATTTGATGTTATTATAAATATTAAAGAATATTTTATTCTCTATACGATTTGACTGCATTTTATACTTAATATTAAATGGATATAGAGTTAAAAAATTATAAAGAAATTAAATTTCATAAAGTAGCCATAGCTATGGAAACAGCTACTATATTAAGAAAATTCTGATTGAAAGATGTCAGTGTCAAGTGAAATTGAGATAGTGTGTTTGTCTTATAATTTTACGGGAAATATAAGATCTTTTGCTTTCTGTATGGAATTTGTATAAAATACATACATACAACTGCTTTAAGGTAATGTACAAGAAATAATAATAATAATAATAAATTTTTTATTTCTGCAGATACATTACACTGTATAGAAAACGTCACAAAATAATAATTTTCTGTATGAAATTTGCATAAAATACATGCAACTGCCGGAAGGTAATGTACAAGAAATAGAATATTTAATTTAGCAAGGAACTTTCTGTATGAAATTTGTACAAAATACATAGCACTGACGGAAGGTAATGTGCTGGCCACATCAGATTTTTTAAATATAATTTCATCTGAATGTATAAGACTGTCGGTGAAAATTTGGTGAAAAAATTCATATTAATAAGCGAGTTATAGTCTTCCGAAATTTGAAAATATAGATGTGACGTCACGAATATAAGTTTTTATATCAAACTATTTTCTTCGTGGACCTAAATGTTCTTGAAATATATGCTATTTCTAAATTATATTTATAAAAAATAAATGAATATTATTATACTGTACAAGTCTAAATTAGAAATGTATTTAAATTATTAAGCTTAATGCAAAATATTTATAGTCAAATAAAAACTGTTTGAGAATTGCGCTACTGGACTGATAGCCACGCCTCCGATTATTGAATTTCTTTATTTCCATTGGTAATAGGCTCCGCTCCTAACTGGGTATTCGTTATATATTTATAGGCCGTCTTTGAGTCGCCAATCAAAATAATATATATATATATATATATATATATATATATATATATATATATATATATATATATATATATGGATTTCATATGAGTGACGAGTTGCTATAACAAAAATCCCCTTATTTCCGAAGTATTTCAATTATATCATTTTATTTCTTTATTAATATTCATTATTAAGCATCTATTTTCACTATTTTTAGCTAATTTATCTTAAATCGATTGAGCTGTAATCCCCTATTATAAATCTAAACATTTTTGGTATTTACACTTTTGTTGTAAAATTAATAGAGCAGAAATTACTGTCATACGAAAATTTAGTATTATATTCCCTATATGGTACATAAAAAAGTAAACACTTTGTACATATGTATATTTTAATGAAGAGTCTATTTTTTATTATAAAAAAGGCATATGTCAAAAAACAAAATAAAATTTATACCTAAGAAAACAAGTTATTAAATAAAGCAATTAAGCAATATTTTTTCCTAGTTTCTATATTACGTTGGAAGACTAGTTCAGTTTTCAGTTAAATTTGTACTTTTTATTGGACTGAACACATTCTAACAGTGATTTTTGCTCCATCACATATTTATAAAATTTTGCACGTCATATAATTATTATTAATATATGTATAATTCTGCTTTTAACCGTTCCACGCCAAGTGGGTTTCTATGCGCTTAAAACGCGAACATTTTGGGTCTTTCCCTGGACACCGAACAATGTGCATCAAAACCCGAAAAGTTCATGTCAAACCCGAACACCTGGCAACAGGCAACCCTAGATGTATCACACATATTAAATTTAATTTATTTAGTTACAAAATATAAACGAAGAGGTTCTTTAATTATGTATTTATTTACCAAGTATTTACAATATAAAGTAATTAAAAAAATATATAATGTATAATCTATACAGTGGGATGATGTGTACATTGCCATATTGCCCGGCGAATGTAGAGATTCGCTTAAAATTGTTTTCAATTCAACTAAATATTTATTTATTTACAACCTCCCAACAGGATACAAAGTATCCCAATAACAGGGGGGTTGGATACACCAACACATCATAAAACAACATGAATACACACATTATACAAAAATAAACATTCTATACAATAAGAAAACCACAAAATACAACGAAAAAGTAGAAATTGATTTTAGATTATTACAATAAATTTTTACATAAAATATTTTTTAATTAACAGGAACGGAAAATATCCATTTTATCATTCATAATACTTTAGACTTCATTATATATTAGACACAATCGTCTAACTGGAATATAACAACAATAACATCACTTAACGCACAAAACTCACCCCGAGTTTTCCAAAAGTATCTTTTGTGCGTTAGACGACGTTATTGTTGTTCTGTTTGGTTTAATTATTGAATTGAAAGAAAAAAGTAGTTTTGGGCAAGTTTTTACATTTACAGACAATGTGCACATTATCCCACTATCTAATATATGTATATAAACAAAATCTATTTTTAAATAATATGCTGTGGCATATATTAATAATTTTGAATTTCAGTCAAACATATTTAATTTTTTGAAACATCTCAATTACTGGGGGGCCCCTAATATCGCGGGGCCCGTGTGCCCGGCACACCTTGCACACTGGTAGTTACGCCACTGCATACAGTTAACTCAGATATCGTACAAATCATTTCACATTACATCATACTTGTATTTCTCGCACTTAGCTTATACCACACAGTAACTCATAAATCGTAAAAACTCTTATACTTTTATCGTTCATTGTACTTTTATCTCTTTCTCTCTTATACTTTGTTCACTTTCATCACTACTATTATCGTTCATTGTACTTTTATTTCTTTCTCTCTTATACTTTGTTCACTTCCATTACTGCTATTATCGCTCATTGTACTTTTATCTGTTTCTCTCTTATACTTTGTTCACTTTCATTACTATTATTATCGTTCATTGTATTTTTATCTCTTTCTCTCTTATGCTTTGTTCACTTTCATTGGTATTATTGTCGCTCATTGTACTTTTGTCTCTTTCTCTCTTATACTTTCTTCACTTTCATCACTACTATTATCGTTCATTGTACTTTTATTTCTTTCTCTCTTATACTTTGTTCACTTCCATTACTGCTATTATCGCTCATTGTACTTTTATCTCTTTCTCTCTTACACTTTGTTCACTTTCATTACTATTATTATCGTTCATTGTATTTTTATCTCTTTCTCTCTTATGCTTTGATCACTTTCATTGGTATTATTATCGCTCATTGTACTTTTGTCTCTTTCTCTCTTATACTTTGTTCACTTTCATTACTATTATTATCGCTCATTGTACTTTTCTTTCGTTTATATGCGTCACTAATTACAGCACGAAGCTTTTAACTACACTTTTTTTACCGTTTATTTTTATAGAACCTAGTCCATACACAAATTCTGGCAATAATCATATTGGGTCACACATTCCCAATACAGCCTGTTTTCTCAATTTCTCTATTGCTGCTTCCCTGAAAGTTTCAATATTTTCAAAAAAATCTTAAATTACATAATATCATGATCAATTTAAAAGAACTAAAAATACCACATATTACAACTGCGGGGTTATAAACTTTGAATAAGCTGTAAACTCACGTTTTCGATATAATTTCAATATTTATGCTTATTCGTATACAAATTATTTATGTAAGTAACGTATTAGTTTGTCAATTCACAACAATTTAAACTTTATAAAACTCTTATGACTGTTTATTTCTTACGTTCACATGTGAACGCTTACTTCTCATACTCTGTGTCCACGTGGTCGGCGTCAGCGTCATTGTTGCCAACTCGTAGTAGTATCTCTTCTTTCGCTTCTCTTCTCGCACTACAACAATTTAGTTTCTGTAATAAATGCATAAATAAAATAACAGGAGTAGCAAAATGGGAGTTTGATATACGTAATATGTTACAATCTAACAGCTCTTAAATTTTTCTTTATAACAATTTATTTTCAATTCTTCTAGACGGTACGGTTTTAATAATACTGTCTTATCTACTTCTAAATTTCAATATTATCTGCACACCCGACTTAGTTTTGTAATAATGTGAAAAGTTTACTTGTAGATGGTTTATCAACATGGCCTATCATAATTTTCGCGATATCTAGCTTTGTACATACCTGTCTCATGTATTACCTCATTACGTTCATTTTTGTTTGCGTGTCGCTATCATTTATCCGTAATTTCTCCAATATTTATAACCTCAATTTCTTTTCCGTACTGGATTAAAGTTCAGTCCTCTTCGAATGTCGCAGATATAAAACCAATTATCACTGGATTCATTGCAAGTTACAAGAATGTCAACTTTAGTCTTGAAATAAATACATATAATTAGTATTAATTGTAAATACGTCGATTGATTTAACCAATTCTAAATTAGTGCCAGCGACTTTAAAAGTGATCTTCGAACTATTTACCTATCAAAATGTCAACATTCCCAAAATTTGTTTCGAGTATCATGATTTCTGTAGGTTGCTTTACCTATAAGAAACATTACTTGCTGTGCATTCTGTTTGAATTAAATTTAAATTTGATACCTGGGCATACTCCTAACTTACTTCACTATTCTATAGCTAAATTTCCAGTTACAAATAGGAAAGATAACAAGAATTGAATGAGCTATATTTCCAATTACAAATAGATTAATATAATAACAAAAATTTAATGATACTTCCCTTTTTGTCCTTTTTCGACCATTTAACATCTATCTGAAGTGAGATCAAACGTTGCCATACTTTAAATCTCTGATTTGAAATTTGATAATGATTTGGAAAGGATCTTCTGGTTGTTCATAAACGCATGTCTTTTCGCTGCTCTTAAATAATTGCTCTGGTAAACCGTCGATGATTAGAGATACCGTTTTCTATCCACACATTTCATCATCATCATCATAATAAACTTTACGGTTTAGGCTATTTAGCCTGTTCCGTATCTTAGAGCAATGCATTATTGGTCCTTCCATCTTTTCCTTGGTCGGCCGGTTTTTCTTCTTCCTTTTGGTTTGTA
This sequence comes from Harpalus rubripes, assembly GCA_963082715.1. Classification (NCBI taxonomy): domain Eukaryota; kingdom Metazoa; phylum Arthropoda; class Insecta; order Coleoptera; family Carabidae; genus Harpalus; species Harpalus rubripes. Next base: position 45,009,440 of record OY720449.1, on the reverse strand, counting down.
GTGTAATAGCTGGTATGGTATTCTGCTATGGTCCATTCTTTCGACGTGGTTTTTCCATTCTTCTCTGTATGTGTCTAATGCCTGTATTATAATTTTTGTATTTAAATTTTCTCTAATTGATTCGTTTGTTTGTCGATCTAACAATGAGTATCCGGCTAATGGTCTGAGAAGCTTCATTTCCGCTACTTCAATTCGTTTTCTTTGCTGGTTCGTTAAGGCCCATGTCTCAGAACCATAGAGTAGAGTGAGTACAGCCATTATCTTATAAAATTTAAGAACAGTTTCTGTGTTTACTATTCTGATTAGTATTCTTTTGATTGTCCCTGTTAATTGTAGATATTTATTAATTTTTATGTCGACATCTCTTCCTTTGCCATAACCAACATTACAGCCTAAGTAGTTAAAATTATTTATTTGTTCTATTGTTTTATTTTCTAATATTATTTTTGTTCTTAAGGGTTCTCCTCCTTTAAATCCCATTACTTTAGTTTTTTGTATTGATATTTTCATATTATATTTTGGTAGTATTTCATTGAGAGTGTGCAAGGCTCGTTGTAAATTATCTTCTGAATCAGCGAAGGTTACTTGATCGTCAGCAAATAATATAGTATTTACTCTTATGTTGTTTATTAAATAGTGGTTTTTAATTTTTTCCTGCCATTCATTTATGACTTGGTCAATGTATAAATTAAATAGGGTGGGTGATAATGGACACCCTTGTCTAACTCCTTGTGAAGTTTCTCTACAATCTTCGCTAATTGCTCCATTAATCTTTATTTTAATATTTGTATTCCTGTGTATGCTTTGAACGCATTTGATTAGATGTTTTGGAATTCCTGTTTACCTTCCGTCACCTTTAGGTAAGGAAGGTATTGTCTTTGGTCAAAAAATTCGGTGGTGAGTTTTTGATGAATAAGCACGTTTTAGGGTCCCTAGAACACGATTTTACTATTTTCACGATGATGTCTGTATGTGTGTGTGTGTGTATGTGTGTCTGTGTGTGTGTGTGTGTAACAAAATTTTCGTCTACGATAACTTCCATACTACAATTCAAAAAATTATAATTCTTTCGTATTTCTCTTCGTTACATCCATGTGAAGAGCTGATTAGATTTTGGTTAGAATTGATCAACCGGAAGTACCCTCATTTGAAGATTTTAACAGTTTTTCTTGAAAAAACGATATTAAATATCATTTTTTTACATTTGATGTTATTATAAATATTAAAGAATATTTTATTCTCTATGCGATTTGAATGCTTTTTATATTTCATATTAAATGGATATAGAGTTAAAAAATTATAAAGAAATTAAATATCATATATTAGCTAGCTATGCTATAAATCTGGAAACAGCTGATGTATTATGAAAATTCTGATTGAAAGGTGTCAGTGTCAAGTGCAGTTGACAGTATGTATGTGTTATAATTTTACTGGAAATATAGGATCTTTTGCTTTCTGTATGGAATTTGTATAAAATACATACAACTGCCTTAAGGTAATGTACAAGAAATAGAATCTTTTGCAAGGAACTTTCTGTATGACATTTATACAAAATACATAGAACTGACGGAACTGACGGAAGGTAATGTGCTGGTCACATCAGATTTTTTTCTAATACTTCCCAAAGAACATTTCTTTTCATTCTATCAAATGCTTTTTCGTAGTCAATAAATCCTAAGAAGGTTGGTTTGTTGAATTCCCTGTGTTTTTCTATTAGTTGTGATACTGTGAAGATACCATCTAAACATGATCTACCTGAGCGAAAGCCGTTTTGTTGTTCCGTGAGTATGCTTTCCGCAATAGTGTTTCTTCGTTTGGAAATAATTTTTGCATAGATTTTATAACCTGAACATAATAGGCTCACTCCACGGTAATTATTGCATTCATTTCTCTTCCCTTTTTTAAATATTGCTATTACAATTGCCGTTCCCCATTCATGTGTGACATGACTGTAAGTCCAGCATAAGTTAAAGAGGTGTAGTAGACGTTCAATAAATTCTTGAAAGGCATACTTTATTAATTCCATATTTATTCCGTCTATTCCGGGTGCTTTTCTGTTTTTGCAAGCTTTTAGTGTTTCTTGTAGTTCCTCTATTGTTAACCAATCTACTATGTTTTCTTGTATTTGTAACTGCATTATGTCTTCATTTTCGTGATCCTTCCATAGATCTTCATAGTAATCCAACCAGTGTGTTTCACAGATTGGGTTTAATTGAAGTCTTTCTCATTTTTATTTATTTCTTTAAGTATTTTGTAAGCTTTGGTTTGGCGTTCATTTACATCATATTCAATATCACTTATTAATTTCTCCCAGCTTTGTTTCTTCATGTTTCTAATTTCCGTTTTTACTATCGCACTCTTAGCTTTATAGACTGTAAGGTTTTCGTTACTTTTGTTATCTAGGTATTTTAGGTATGCTTCTTTTTTCTCTTTAACAATTTCTTTTATGCTGTCATTCCAATGCGTCTACTGTTTGTTTTATTTCTTTTCTTTCGTTTTCCTAAAGCTTCAGTTGCTGCTTCTTTGATGATCTTCATCAGTTCTTACCATTCTTGGTTAATGTTTTGCTTTTGATCTGAGTTTTTAAGCTTAGTATTTAGTCTTTTCTGATAAAGCTGTCGTATGCTGGGATCCTCCAATAGATGTACTCGGAAGGTTTCCTCTATCGCTTCTGGTTTATTTTTTAATTTGTGTGGTTTTATTTGTTTGTGTATATTATAGGTAGCTTAACTCTTGTTATTAAAAGGAAATGGTCCGATCTTATGTCGTAACCTCTATACACTTTGGTATCCAGCACGTTTCTAAATAGTTCCTGATCAGTTAAGGTATAGTCTATTACAGATCTGCTTCCTCTTGCACACCAGGTGTATTTATATATAACTTTGTGCCTAAAATAGCTATTAGTTACTCTCAAATTATTAAATGTTGCGAAGTCAATTAGATTTCTTCCGTTATTATTAATGTGTGCCTCTCCATTGTTTCCTATTACATTGTCTATAGGTGTATTACCAATTCGAGCATTAAAATCTCCCGCTAATATTATGTGGTCGTGTTTATGTATTTTGTCTATGTGTTGTTGGAGTGCACTATAAAATTGTTCCGTTTCTTTTCGGTTGTCCTTTTCGGGAGCGTATATTCCTATGATTGTATAATAAAATCCTTTTAGTTTTATTCTTAATTTAATGACTCTTTCACTTTGAAATTCGTAAGAATCAATTATATTTTGTAGTTTTGTTTTAATCATAATTCCAACTCCTTCAGCTGCTCTCTTGTTTTGATTTACCCCACTATATAGCAGGACGTAGTTTTTCAAATATTGGGATCCTTTTAGTTTCTTTTTAGTTTCTGGTACAATAGCAATGTCAACATTTGCTTGTTTTAGTTCTTGTTCTAGTTCTATTTCCTTATTGTGTATTTTTCTTACATTCCATACCGCTATCCTTAGCATATTCCAGTTCCGATTTTTGTTTGTCATCCTTAAATCCGTCCGTTTATTTGCTCTTAAGACATTGTGAGTAAAAAGAGTGTCCTCATGATGAACTACCAATCCATCGCTGAGTAAGTTCAGTGATAGGGCTGCTATCTTACGGCATCTGAACAGGCCTGATTTTCTGTCGGGGTTTTCTCCCTTAGCCAAGATGTTCCAGTTTTAAGGCGCCAGAGTTTCGCCTTTCACCCTCTCCCGTCAGTTCCCTCACGACCATCCATTGGCCGCTTGGTATCCGGAGGTTACGCGGATCACTTGCCTTCGTGGACGTGGGAGTAGGGTTTTCCGGTAGAGCTGACTCAGATGTTCCGAGCCTGTCCTTCGACAGCATCAGTAGGCATATTTTGGGTTTTAATGGTTCTGACTACTTGGCATCGTCAGATCCCCCAAAGCCAATACCGGACTTCAACCTCCACACATTTCATATTTTGCTAATAATACATTTTATCGTAATATGTTGCCTTAAATTGATTTTGTAACTTCCTTAACCAATGTTGCGTAGTCCTGCTGCATAAAAGAATAATCCACTAAACTAACTATAACTCAAGTTTCATTACTGACTGAGATTTGTAGTAACTGCTTAAATTACTGTGCCACTATTTTGTTAAGCCTTCTAATTTGATTTCACGTAACATACGCACATGTTTCTGAGTTCTAATTGTGATTTTATTTATCCAGCTTATTACTTATCGAATATTGGCATTACTTGTATATCACATCCTTGCGTGTTATAATTTAACGAGGGTACACGATCTAGACTTCTAGACGCTTCTTGTTAAAATCTCTTCAAATAGCTCCGTATGTGTAGAACTTTCACTATCACCATAACAATCGTCAGAACTACCAAATCTCACCCTATCTACTCGTAACTCTTTCGACATTTTATTTTAATAGAGTTAAAAACCGGATTCTTTATCCCACTTCTGACTTATTACGACGATAAAGAAGTCAGTCTTTTACTACGAATACTCTTTCTCTAGCCACCTATCAAATACGACTAACCCCCAAATTAATATTTCCAAGCTATAGAAATAGTGTATTAGGTATATCATATACTAATTAATTAACTATTATAATTTGTGGCGTAACACTGTTATTAAAATTCATATCAATAGGTTTTTGTTCCTCATAGTTTTATGTACAAAAATGTTGGCTTCTTGTAAAAGTCAAAAACGCATCATAATATTAATTTCATATATTTTATTTATTTTTGGGTTCAAAAAAAAACCTAACTCGGAGTGGGCTATGAACAAAGAAAGGTTTTATTCTTGCTTAAATCATATTTTAGAAACGGAAATAAATTAGAAAACGGCGAATGGCAATATTCTTTTTCTGCCTGTTACACTGAATTTCAAGATAATTATATGTCAAGATCACTGATCTCAATATTATATTACTGGAATGTGCCATGATGCGAGATTCCTTTAGTAACAAAACAGTCCGAGAGCGATAGCAACACGAAGGTTTTTCCTCCCTTGACGTGCTTGCGTGCGTGCGAGCGTGCGAGCGTGCGAGCGTGCGAGCGAGCGAGTGAGTGAGTGAGTGAGTGAGTGAGTGAGTGAGTGAGTGAGTGAGTGAGTGAGTGAGTGAGTGAGTGAGTGAGTGAGTGAGTGAGTGAGTGAGTGAGTGAGTGAGTGAGTGAGTGAGTGAGTGAGTGAGTGAGTGAGTGAGTGAGTGAGTGAGTGAGTGAGTGAGTGAGTGAGTGAGTGAGTGAGTGAGTGAGTGAGTGAGTGAGTGAGTGAGTGAGTGAGTGAGTGAGTGAGTGAGTGAGTGAGTGAGTGAGTGAGTGAGTGAGTGAGTGAGTGAGTGAGTGAGTGAGTGAGTGAGTGAGTGAGTGAGTGAGTGAGTGAGTGAGTGAGTGAGTGAGTGAGTGAGTGAGTGAGTGAGTGAGTGAGTGAGTGAGTGAGTGAGTGAGTGAGTGAGTGAGTGAGTGAGTGAGTGAGTGAGTGAGTGAGTGAGTGAGTGAGTGAGTGAGTGAGTGAGTGAGTGAGTGAGTGAGTGAGTGAGTGAGTGAGTGAGTGAGTGAGTGAGTGAGTGAGTGAGTGAGTGAGTGAGTGAGTGAGTGAGTGAGTGAGTGAGTGAGTGAGTGAGTGAGTGAGTGAGTGAGTGAGTGAGTGAGTGAGTGAGTGAGTGAGTGAGTGAGTGAGTGAGTGAGTGAGTGAGTGAGTGAGTGAGTGAGTGAGTGAGTGAGTGAGTGAGTGAGTGAGTGAGTGAGTGAGTGAGTGAGTGAGTGAGTGAGTGAGTGAGTGAGTGAGTGAGTGAGTGAGTGAGTGAGTGAGTGAGTGAGTGAGTGAGTGAGTGAGTGAGTGAGTGAGTGAGTGAGTGAGTGAGTGAGTGAGTGAGTGAGTGAGTGAGTGAGTGAGTGAGTGAGTGAGTGAGTGAGTGAGTGAGTGAGTGAGTGAGTGAGTGAGTGAGTGAGTGAGTGAGTGAGTGAGTGAGTGAGTGAGTGAGTGAGTGAGTGAGTGAGTGAGTGAGTGAGTGAGTGAGTGAGTGAGTGAGTGAGTGAGTGAGTGAGTGAGTGAGTGAGTGAGTGAGTGAGTGAGTGAGTGAGTGAGTGAGTGAGTGAGTGAGTGAGTGAGTGAGTGAGTGAGTGAGTGAGTGAGTGAGTGAGTGAGTGAGTGAGTGAGTGAGTGAGTGAGTGAGTGAGTGAGTGAGTGAGTGAGTGAGTGAGTGAGTGAGTGAGTGAGTGAGTGAGTGAGTGAGTGAGTGAGTGAGTGAGTGAGTGAGTGAGTGAGTGAGTGAGTGAGTGAGTGAGTGAGTGAGTGAGTGAGTGAGTGAGTGAGTGAGTGAGTGAGTGAGTGAGTGAGTGAGTGAGTGAGTGAGTGAGTGAGTGAGTGAGTGAGTGAGTGAGTGAGTGAGTGAGTGAGTGAGTGAGTGAGTGAGTGAGTGAGTGAGTGAGTGAGTGAGTGAGTGAGTGAGTGAGTGAGTGAGTGAGTGAGTGAGTGAGTGAGTGAGTGAGTGAGTGAGTGAGTGAGTGAGTGAGTGAGTGAGTGAGTGAGTGAGTGAGTGAGTGAGTGAGTGAGTGAGTGAGTGAGTGAGTGAGTGAGTGAGTGAGTGAGTGAGTGAGTGAGTGAGTGAGTGAGTGAGTGAGTGAGTGAGTAAGAGAGAGAGAGTGAGTGAGTGAGTGAGTGAGTGAGTGAGTGAGTGAGTGAGTGAGTGAGTCCACATACGATAACTCTTATATCAAACTTATTTAAGCTTTCTGCATTCACATGAAGAGTTAATTAGATTTTGGGTAAAAATAGACAACCGTAAGTAGTACTTTACTTGAAGCCCATAACAGTTTTTAATGAATAACTATATAAAATATAATCCAAAACTATTCATTTTTAGTATTTATGACTTCTATATAAAGGTGAACAACATTGCCTAAAATTAATAAACCGGATGTGATACTTTACTTGAAGCTCTGAACAGATTATCGAGAAAAATATATTATGATATATTCCAAAACTTTTAAAATTTAGTATTTAAGACTTTTACATGAAGGTGATACTTTACTTGAAGCTGTGAACAGATTTTCGTGAGAAAAATATTATGATATATTCCAAAACTATTCAAATTTGATATTTAAGACTTTTATGTGGAGGGGAACAACATATTAGATTTTGGTTAAAATTGATAAACCGCAAGTGATACTTTATTTGAAGCTCTGAACAGATTTTCGAGAAGTAAATTATGATATACTCCAAAACTTTTCAGATTTGGTATTTAAGACTTTTATATTAATGAGAATGACATATTAGATTTTTTCTAGAAAAAATATATTGAAATATTATCCAAAACTTCTCAAATTTGACATTTAAAACTCGTATATAATTTGAAACAACATCAACCGGAAATGATACTTTACTTAAAGGTCATTGCTATTTTAAACATAGAATTAGCGAGAGGTTATGTGCTGGCCATATCAGATTATTTTTTAGGTTTTTGAAATAAATAATGTTTCCAACCGTTTTAACTCCAATTCAAGATAAAGTGGACGTAGATGATTCCTTAATGTATACAATAAGAATAAAAATTGCAGTATCGAAAGTGCACTAAGGACCATAACTATTTGACATTTGAATGAAATAATTTTTTTAACTCAGAACGTATAAAACAAAGATGGAAAACCCCCATGTCATGCTTTCTATTTTTGACGGCGCATTCCAGTAGTATATGTATATAGAATTCAGAGGTCAAGATCAATTTTGACAATTTCACTTTTGAAATGAATAATGATCAGACATACGTTTCTCTGTTCATAGCATACTCCGAGTTAGGTTTTTAATTGAACACACTGTACATTACAATGTTTCAGCACTAGTCCAGTCGTAGAATGCAAATAATCAATGATTTTTAAATATCTTCTCATCAGCAGGTATTAGAGCAAAAATAATTATCAATTTTGCATGTACAAGAAAAAAATCTGTATTACTTCGGGCTAGAACTTTTTCTTCTATAGCCATTAGATAGCGACTTAGGCCTCTTTCAGACGATCCGACTTTTCGCCGGACGTCGTGCTTAGAAATTACCATGGTAGTTTATGTCTGTGTTCACATGATACGACCGACGGAGCCCATATCAATCCGGGACGGCAATTTGCCGTTGACGGCGTAAAAGTACACGTAGCGTGCATTCAGACTTGCCGGCATTTGGCCGTCCGCCGGACAAGTATTTCAATATTTTATTTATGTTATTTTAATGAAGTAGTCTATGAATGATATTCATATTTCGATTATATTGACCTGACTGATGTTTGACACATTTCATAAAATATTTTGAATTATGCAAACTTACTTTATTTTGGTAAAATCAACCACAACTTTTACAAAGTGCACACTAATAATAAAGATGGAAAATTATAAGGTGGTCGTAGAATAATTGATGACTCTCAGGGGATATAATTTGGTGCAGCTCTGGCTTGTTTCTGCAGTTCTAAATTTGAAACATGCAGCCTTAAATTAAAATTTTGCTGTTGCTTTCACTTCTCTCTATATTATTTATTATTCAAATGTGTATATGACACAAGAATTAGAAAATATATTTTTATACTATATTCCGTAAGTCAACCAAAAAAATCTGATGTGACCAGCACATAACCTCTCGCCAGATATTTTACCTGTGGCCTGTTTCATAAAACACTAGTAAATACTTCAGTATTTTACCCCAGTAAGTTTTAAAAAATACTTGGGTATATAAACGTGTTTTATAAAATGTAGGTAGATACCCATGTATTTACCCAAGTAGATTCGACGTTACTAAGGTACAAATAATTGTTTCATAAAAGTAAACATACTGCTGTAAAAAAATTACTGCGGTATTTTTCATCCTGCCATAAAATTATCTGACAATGTCAAAAAGAAATAGTAATTTTTTGAAAAAAGTTAGTTTCCTTCAGGAAATACTGAAGTATAAAGAAGTTCTATTTGGCAAATTTTCAAATAATTTAACGAGAAATGAAAAGCAGGAGAAGTGGAATGAAATTAAAGATTTTGGGGTTTCTTTGGGATTATTGACGAATGATAAGGACTACGCTTTCGTGAGAGACAATACCTGGGGCAATTTGCTCTATTATCTACTTGAATTTCCTCTTCTTGTTCTTCTTCATTTTGCATTTCGAAATTATCATTGTCATGGTTAATGTTCCGGATTTTTACATATATTACAAAGCGCGACACAACATTTTATCACATTACAAGCATATGTAGGACTTAAACGTAAATAATTTAGACACGGAAATTTTTCTCTAAGAATTCCTATGGAGTTTTCTATAATTCGTCTAGTTTTCTTGTGCGCTCTTGCAAAATGTATTTGTGCTGGATTTTCTGGATTTCTTACTATTGGAGGTATAAGGCAAGATTTTAAAGGATAAATAGAATCTCCAAGTAAAACTCCATCAGGGAAAGGTCGCCAACCCTCTTCCATTCTTCTGTTTAAAGCACTTGTTCTTAAAACTCTGGCATCATTTACACTCCCAGGCCAATTTGCGTTGCAATAATAAAACATGTATTCTGGTCCACAAACAAGCATAATATTTAAAGAATGTTTTCCATGTCGGTCAACAAATGCGACCTCATGTTCAGGAGCATCAACTCTTATAAGAGTACCATCCAAAGCACCACACACTAGCGGCATACCAGCAATTTGGTGAAATTTTCGAATTATTTCGTTCATATTATTCGGCCACTTGACATATTGTCGAAATAAAATGTTATTTATACCCACAACCACACGTTTAATTGCACGACAAACAGACGCTTTTGAGACACCGTGCATATAACCAATTGCGTGATACTGAGCACCTGTTCCAAACCAGTGCAATGCTATTTGCAGTTGCTGATTTGCAGTTAAAGCACAATTTCTTTTTGTGTTGTATCGCAAATACGGTTCAATACTATTTAAAACCGAACTAAATTGTTCAAAACTTAATCTAAACCTTTCATTGCATTCATACGTCATTTCAAAAAATTCATAATTTACTCGTTTTCTGCCTTCTTACTTGTATTTCTTCCTCACTATCACTTGAATCAGTGGAGTACATTATTAAATATATTATATTAAACGTTTAACACTGTTTTATCTTTATTTTACGCACCTTCGAACTGGGGTAATTTCTGAATTTAATTTACCGTAGTAAATTTCGACATGTAGTTTTTATGAAATAAAATTATTTGTACCTAAGTAAATACTAGAGTAAATTTGATGTATACTGCAGTATTTTATTTTTTACATAAGTAGCTTTATGAAACAAAATTTAGAAAATACTGGTGATTTACCAGTGATTTACTGGTACCTACCCCAGTATTTATTTATGAAACAGGCCACTGGTTGTACACATAAAACGAAAAATATTTTTAAATACAAATACATATATTCATGTCTCACTACAAAAAAAATTCTTACATATATTTGCAAAATCTATATGATATTTTAATAAAAATTATGTACAATACATATATTTTCTTTACATTCAATATCCTGAAATTTTCTTTTTCTACTTTCCTTTTTTTCTTTATATTCGTCATATTTTCGCAAATTCCTTTTATATTCTTTTTTCGTATATTCTTTTGCGTTGTTGACTATTTTTTTTATTTTTATAATCTTCATAATGATATACAAATATGTTTGACAGTGGCATACAAATATTTTTGACAGTGGCATACAAATATTTTTGACAGTGACATTTATGTGTCAATTACAAACATTTCAATTTCTTGCCTTGAAGTAGTTTGATCAGAGATTTTTTACATCAAATTATTTTATATGCATTTCTTTATCTCTAAATCAATAGAAGATATAATAATGAATTTATATTTATCGAATAAAGAATTTAACGTTCTTTAATACAAGTATTTAAAAAAATTTCGATAAATAATATTTAGATGATTTTTTTCTTGTAACTACTACTTCCGGTGGTCCAGTTGTTATCAAAACTTAATCAACTCTTCCCATTATTGTTAGATTGAGGAATCCGTAGTTAAAAATGTCTTAAGTCTTATAGTATTTGAGATATCGTGAATCCAACACACACACACACACACACACACACGCACGCACGCGCTCGCGCACACGCACACGCACGCGCACGCACATACGGACATCTTCGTAAAAATGTTATAATCGGATTCTAGGGACCTTAAAACGTGCTTATTCACTAAAATTTGGATATGCGATTTTTAACATGAATACAATACCTCTCTTAGCGGGAGGTAAAAAAACAGTATCTTGATTCCGGGTACACCATGGGTCCTGACAATTTTCATCTATTTCGGAACAGATTGACATTGAATCATATGACATTTAAAATTGACACACAACAAAAATAAAAATTAACCAAATGAATGATAACTTTGAATATGAATGAAATTGAACATTCTATTACGTTTAATGCCAATAAAAATAACTTAACCAACAATATATCAAATATAAATAATATTTTCATACTTACATCTATAATAATTATTAGTAATACCACTAATGCGGTTTAGAAATTTGACATTCACGTATATCGTTTGATTATAATATGATGATGTTTTAAAGTAGCGGTAGTGGGGGTAAAAATACCAGAGACACCAGGATTATTTCGTGGTTGCCGTGGTCCGACTTTTTACCAACTTTTTTCAAGAACTGCGTTCTAAATAGAAACCGGAAAATAATTTCAGAACTTACGGAAAACAAAACCGTAAACCTCATCGAACCGGTTGCATTACGGAACATACTATTTTATTAGAACGCTCAACACATGTAGGTACCTATTGTAGTTGTCTTGTAGTTCATAATTTCAAGTTTTCTGGTTTGTTGTGGCTTATTGGCTATTCTTGTGTATGTAAATAATGTGGTCAGATAATATTAAACAAATTAATTTTGATTTATATCTTTACATAAATAAATGTAAGTTTTGAACTAAAATCACCCCACCTAGTGATGTGCAAAGTTCGGAAACTTATATTTTTGAAAGTTTCACTGAAAAATTTATTGAAAGTTTCACAACATGTTTTACAATGAATTTCAATGAAAGTTTCATATAAAAATTTCAGTGAAACTTTCAATAAAAGTTTCATTTAAATTTCAAGGAACTTAAGATTTATGAGTTGAATTTAAATATTTGGATCTCATATTAACTAATTTGAAAATAAATAAGAAAAACAAAAACCTTTAAACCACAATAAAAATTTATTATTCAAAATGTAATACAATTTACAAAAAAAAATAAGTATTAAACTACTTTAAATAGAAAGTATCTTGTCTTTTGTATTTATTTCATTGCAATATCGCTAAATTCTACCTTTAATTTTCTCCATATTTAAACTGTACTGAACCGTGAATTTTATATTCGAAAAATATACAAATTCCAGCATGTAGATTAATCAAACATAATTTGCACTAGATAAGTACAGGCGCATGCATGTCATCTGCGCAAGTCTATTGCAGAGAATTGGGCTGCGCTTCCGCAGTGTAGCTTATGAAACTTTCATTTTTGAAATTTTTAACCCCCACCCCTTCGGTTATCCTTGAACAAAAAAGTGCAGCTCTAAATTTTTCAAATTATATCCCCTGATGACTCTAGAGTAACAGACCTATTCTTTGGGACAAAAGTTGAATCCTATAAATCTTAAATATTTGTATAAAATAACGAAAACACCAGCAAGTCGCTTTTGTAGATTTAAGGATCGGATCCACTGCCTGCATCGTGGACGTTATTTTTTCAATTATAATTAATAGAGATACAATAATTACTATATTGGCATTGACAAGAGTAAAACTGTCAGACGGAAACACGGCGAAAAGCCGCGCCGTGTATATTTTTGTTTTCCCCGTTTGCTTAACGGCGCCGTGCAAATTTGAGAACGCGCCGTTAAGCAAACAGCGAAATCAAAAGTATACACGGCGCGGCGTTTCGCAGTGTTTTCGTCTGACAGTGACAGTTTTACTCTTGTCAGTGCCAATCACTGAACTAATACCTTTTTCAGCTTACAAATTGAGTGCGCACTGATGCGCACTTTTTTGCAATGAGCGTTTTCAGCTTGTCATTGAGTGCAAAATTTTGTCAGCTGACGCGATTTCAGCTTAAGAAAAGTTGCACCGTGCACTGGCTCAGTGCGACTTTTGTGCACTGACTCCCTAGGCAAGTGCAATAGTGTCAATGAAAATATGGCGGCTAAATTAGCACTGCCACCGGATGAGGGCAGAACTTGTTTAGTGTGGTCACGTGATATGTTACACTCAGTTCGCACTTGCACTGTGTAAGCTGAAAACGCTATAAATATAAAACGGGAACGCTTGTGGCTTACATCACAACATAGGCATTTCCGGCGCTCGATAGGAGACTTCTATACTACTCTACTTCTAGTGTATTTCATTATTTCAGGTTTGCACTTAGGGATATTTCAAAGGTGTGTCACTTGTAAACTGTTTCATCTTTGTTTTGATATTTAAATAACCTGTTTACGTGATTACGTGAGTGAAGGAGTGAAGTACTTATAAACTTTTCTTAATAATTTGATGTGATTGCTCAGTTTGTAATATTTCTGAAATTATTAATGAAAAATTTGTTTCATGATAATGATCAGCTGTTCATAACTGTTGGTTGGTGAAGATGGCAATGAAAAACAATTAGTTTATTTATTTGCAAGATCATAGTGTATAATTCACTTTTACAATTTAGCAAAGAAGCAAACAGAATGTTTGGGAGGAGCAAATAAAAGAACACCTCTTAATAAATTATTTTATTTATGCATCAATGATAAATGATTATTAAATATTGACCTATTTTTAAAATGTTTCCTTTACACTAATCTTTTTTATTATATTTGTGTTTTTCTTGTTGTCCTTCGATTCATTTTATTTTTATTTTGGAAACAAAAATTCTAAATTCCCGCGTTTAAAACCCGAAGGTTGAGCAGTATGGCGGTGTCCTATGGTGCGCGCAAATTGAACCTGAAAGCGAATTCCCGTTTATATGTAGTTCAGTGATGCCAGTATGGTAATTATTATATCTCCATTATTTATAATTAAAAAATATTATAAAAAGGCCACTTGCTGATGTTTTCGTTATTTTATTACGATTTAAGATTTATAAGATTCAACTTTTGTCCAAAAGGACAGGCCTATCACACTAGAGTCATCAATTATTCTACATCCACCTCATAATTTTCCATCGTTATTAATAGCTGGCGCTTTGTAAAAGTTGTGGTTGATTTTACATACATACATACATCAGTCCATAGCATTGAAATATAAATATCATACCTAGAGTACTTCATTAAAATAATAAATAAAATATTGAAATATTTGTCCGGCGGTCGGCAAAATGCCGGCAAGTCTGAACGCACGTGTACTTTTTGCGTCGTGAACGGCGAATTGCCGTATCGGATTGAAATGGGCGCCGTTGGAGCAACGGCGGCCGTTCACGGCTATACGCTGTGAACGGCGTCGGTCGTATCTTGTGAACACAGCCATAAACAGCCATGGTAATTTCTAAGCACGGCGTCGTGCCGGACACTGCGCACGGCGAAAAGTCGAATCGTGTAAAAGCGGCCTTACAGCGCTTAAAATATTACATATCGTGTAAAATTTTCCATGTGTGAAACGATACTGAATTTTGATTTGTAGGTACTTCGTTGGTACTTTTTCATTTTCTTCTGAATGGCGATTCTCAATTTTTTTACCACTGTTAAATTTTGAGTTATGACATGAAAGTTAGAATCTTTATAAAGGCGCTATAGTAGATAAAAGATAGTATCAACACTGAAAGTGATTTTTTCAGCTTTTTAAAGAAGTATAACACTTGTCTATGTTGTTTTGTTTTAAACTACTACAATATATCATTAATTAAAATAATAAGGCAACAATCATTAATGTTGCATTCTTGCTTTTAAAACAAAAGAACATACAGGAAATGAATTTTTGACAGAAAATATAAAAGTGCCGTAGAAAACTGCAAACCAAAATTCATTATTGTTTCATAGATTACGTAGAAATTAATTGCAAAAATTCAATTTAGTAAAATTATTTTTTTCACAATTTCTAATGATTTTAAGCGCGTTTAGGTCGTAGGTCGCTATTTATTTATTTATTTATTTATTTATTATAGAAAAAAATATTCTAGTCATAGACCAAAGTTATGGCGGCGGAATATTTAAAAAATATTGATTATTTCCAACATTTTTTCAAGATGGTAGTGCTTCCGCAGGTGTACCGTTGTTGAATATTTGAATTTTTTCTTAAGTGCCCCTATATATAAAACATATCCAAATATAAAAAATACCCGACCTTTTTCAGGATAACTCTACCATCTACCCCACTTATGAACTTCAGGTCAATACGAGTATAATGAAAGTATCATATTACAAATTGTTTAATATTCCCGTTAGATTTTATTATATTCAAAATGTGTAATATATAACATGTGAAACAAAATTGTTTGTAACATATATGAAATACCAGGAGTAGAAATATCGATTACAGCATTCCCTTCCTTGGTGACGTCAGTAGGACAAAACAAAGCAAATGCAAATTGACATTGACCGAACAAAGATTTACCTTTGTGTTCTCTTTTGAGATAAAATTTTATAATGCAACGCAATTTATATCTAATCTGACCTTACTACATACTTAGTAATCGTAATGTTTATACCGAGTGGCGCTCGAAATCCGTTACATGAGATATTAGAATATTTTAAATTTTTGATACTCATTAAAACTTATTGTTATAAAACTTTGTACACATATTCTTGAATACCTATTGCAATATTTTAATAATTAATTGTTTATAATGAATAAGGAAAATTTTTAAATAAAGAAAGTTTAACAAAAGAAGGCTGGTAGTATGATTTTCTCGGCGCTTTGCTTATGTGAAAGGTGGTGGGTTTCGAATCTACCGAACTTCTATATTTTATTTTTCTGTTGTACTTTTAAATACATATCAATTTTAATATAATCAATTTTATCATATTATACAGGGTGCAACAGAAATGAGTACATTAAATTTAAGCAGTCGAGAACAACATTGTTTCTTAGTAACTTTTTCGAAATCTCAATTTATTTATTTTTTTAAATACTTTCAATTTTGAGACATATAAAAGGTGTAACAGAAAGAAAAGAGCAAGTAATTTTTTTCAAATCTGTTTTTATTGTTTTCAGGCAGATAATGATATTTTTGACAAAACTTTGAAAAATTTTAATGCAATATCTAGAATGTTTATAAAAAAGTTACACAGAATTATTGTTGCTTTCGTTGAGTTGTATCACTGGTTAAATTTAATATATTTATTTCTGTTACACTAATAAAAAATGCTCGCTGGAATGCTCGTAGGTAGCACGATTAACGCTTATTATGTGAAGGCTGGTGGGTTCGAATCTACCGAACTTTTTTTTCTTTATATTTAACTTCCGAGTTCGATTAACGCAGTGTATTGAGAATAATGGACGCCATCCGACGGATATCATCTTTAAAACTGTGTAAACATAAAA